>WNWK01005468.1:0-120496 GCA_009830355.1 Cherax destructor
CCTTGCCCTTCCTTATACGCATATCTTGCCCTTCCTTATATGCACATCTTGCCCTTCCTTATACGCATATCTTGCCCTTCCTTATACGCACACCTTGCCCTTCCTTATACGCACATCTTGCCCTTCCTTACACGCACACCTTGCCCTTCCTTACACGCACACCTTGCCCTTCCTTATACGCACATCTTGCCCTTCCTTATACGCACACCTTGCCCTTCCTTATACGCACACCTTGCCCTTCCTTACACGCACACCTTGCCCTTCCTTACACGCACACCTTGCCCTTCCTTATACGCACACCTTGCCCTTCCTTATACGCACACCTTGCCCTTCCTTATACGCACATCTTGCCCTTCCTTATAAGCACACCTTGCCCTTCCTTATACGCACACCTTGCCCTTCCTCACACGCACATCTTGCCCTTCCTTATACGCACATCTTGCTTTTCCTTATACGCACACCTTGCCCTTCCTTATACGCACACCTTGCCCTTCCTTATACGCACACCTTGCCCTTACTTATACGCACACCTTTCCTTCCTCACACGCACACCTTGCCCTTCCTTATACGCACACCTTGCCTTTCCTTATACGCACACCTTGCCCTTCCTTATACGCACACCTTGCCCTTACTTATACGCACACCTTGCCCTTACTTATACGCACACCTTGCCCTTACTTATACGCACACCTTGCCCTTACTTATACGCACACCTTGCCCTTACTTATACGCACACCTTGCCCTTCCTTATACGCACATCTTGCCCTTCCTTATACGCACACCTTGCCCTTCCTTATACGCACACCTTGCCCTTCCTTATACGCACACCTTGCCCTTACTTATACGCACACCTTGCCCTTCCTTATACGCACACCTTGCCCTTCCTTATACGCACACCTTGCCCTTCCTTATACGCACACCTTGCCCTTACTTATACGCACACCTTGCCCTTACTTATACGCACACCTTGCCCTTCCTCACACGCACACCTTGCCCTTCCTTATACGCACACCTTGCCCTTCCTTATACGCACATCTTGCCCTTCCTTATACGCACATCTTGCCCTTCCTTATACGCACACCTTGCCCTTCCTTATACGCACACCTTGCCCTTCCTTATACGCACACCTTGCCCTTCCTTATACGCACACCTTGCCCTTACTTATACGCACACATTGCCCTTCCTTATACGCACACCTTGCCCTTCCTTATACGCACACCTTGCCCTTCCTTTTATTGTATCCTGTCTTCCCCTCCTATCATTCTCTTTCAACCTCCCCCCCTCATTCTCCCTCCACCTCCTGCCTCCTCCACTCACCTTTTTTTTTACCATCCCTTTCTACCATTTCCCCTCCACTCCCACACCCCCTCCATTCCCTCACCCCTCCCCTCCCTCACCCCTCCCCTCCCTCACTCCCCCTTCCTAATGCCTTTCACTTGCTATGATGTTTCTCTTTAAATTTAATATCACTAACGAGCAACTAGTTGTTGACACACCTGGTGTTGTGTGTTGTTGACACACCTTGTGTTGTGTGTTGTTGACACACCTGGTGTTGTGTGTTGTTGACACACCTGGTGTTGTGTGTTGTTGACACACCTGGTGTTGTGTGTTGTTGACACACCTGGTGTTGTGTGTTGTTGACACACCTGGTGTTGTGTGTTGTTGACACACCTGGTGTTGTGTGTTGTTGACCTTACAACCTGGTGTTGTGTTGTTGACACACCTGGTGTTGTGTTGTTGACACACCTGGTGTTGTGTGTTGTTGACACACCTGGTGTTGTGTGTTGTTGACACACCTGGTGTTGTGTGTTGTTGACACACCTGGTGTTGTGTGTTGTTGACACACCTGGTGTTGTGTGTTGTTGACACACCTGGTGTTGTGTGTTGTTGACACACCTGGAGTTGTGTGTTGTTGACACACCTGGTGTTGTGTGTTGTTGACACACCTGGAGTTGTGTGTTGTTGACACACCTGGAGTTGTGTGTTGTTGACACACCTGGTGTTGTGTGTTGTTGACACACCTGGTGTTGTGTGTTGTTGACACACCTGGTGTTGTGTGTTGTTGACACACCTGGTGTTGGTGTTGTTGACACACCTGGTGTTGTGTGTTGTTGACACACCTGGTGTTGTGTGTTGTTGACACACCTGGTGTTGTGTGTTGTTGACACACCTGGTGTTGTGTGTTGTTGACACACCTGGAGTTGTGTGTTGTTGACACACCTGGAGTTGTGTGTTGTTGACACACCTGGTGTTGTGTGTTGTTGACACACCTGGGTTGTGTCAGGTGTGTTGTTGACACACCTGGTGTTGTGTGTTGTTGACACCTGGTGTTGTGTGTTGTTGACACACCTGGTGTTGTGTGTTGTTGACACACCTGGTGTTGTGTGTTGTTGACACACCTGGTGTTGTGTGTTGTTGACACACCTGGTGTTGTGTGCTGTTTGTTGACACACCTGGAGTTGTGTGTTGTTGACACACCTGGTGTTGTGTGTTGTTGACACACCTGGTGTTGTGTGTTGTTGACACACCTGGAGTTGTGTGTTGTTGACACACCTGGTGTTGTGTGTTGTTGACACACCTGGAGTTGTGTGTTGTTGACACACCTGGAGTTGTGTGTTGTTGACACACCTGGTGTTGTGTGTTGTTGACACACCTGGTGTTGTGTGTTGTTGACACACCTGGAGTTGTGTGTTGTTGACACACCTGGTGTTGTGTGTTGTTGACACACCTGGTGTTGTGTGTTGTTGACACACCTGGTGTTGTGTGTTGTTGACACACCTGGTGTTGTGTGTTGTTGACACACCTGGTGTTGTGTGTTGTTGACACACCTGGTGTTGTGTGTTGTTGACACACCTGGTGTTGTGTGTTGTTGACACACCTGGTGTTGTGTGTTGTTGACACACCTGGTGTTGTGTGTTGTTGACACACCTGGTGTTGTGTGTTGTTGACACACCTGGTGTTGTGTGTTGTTGACACACCTGGTGTTGTGTGTTGTTGACACACCTGGAGTTGTGCGTTGTTGACACACCTGGAGTTGTGTGTTGTTGACACACCTGGTGTTGTGTGTTGTTGACACACCTGGAGTTGTGTGTTGTTGACACACCTGGTGTTGTGTGTTGTTGACACACCTGGAGTTGTGTGTTGTTGACACACCTGGTGTTGTGTGTTGTTGACACACCTGGTGTTGTGTGTTGTTGACACACCTGGTGTTGTGTGTTGTTGACACACCTTGAGTTGTGTGTTGTTGACACACCTGGAGTTGTGTGTTGTTGACACACCTTGAGTTGTGTGTTGTTGACACACCTGGTGTTGTGTGTTGACACACCTGGAGTTGTGTGTTGTTGACACACCTGGTGTTGTGTGTTGTTGACACACCTGGAGTTGTGTGTTGTTGACACACCTGGTGTTGTGTGTTGTTGACACACCTGGTGTTGTGTGTTGTTGACACACCTGGTGTTGTGTGTTGTTGACACACCTGGAGTTGTGTGTTGTTGACACACCTGGTGTTGTGTGTTGACACACCTTGTGTTGTGTGTTGTTGACACCTGGTGTTGGTGTGTTGTTGACACACCTGGTGTTGGTGTGTTGTTGACACACCTGGTGTTGACACACCTGGTGTTGTGTGGTGTTGACACACCTGGTGTTGTGTGTTGACACACCTGGTGTTGTGTGTTGACAAACCTGGTGTTGAGTGTTGACACACCTGGTGTTGACACACCTGGTGTTGTGTGTTGTTGACACACCTGATGTGTGCTGTTGACACAACTGGTGTTGGTGTGTTGTTGACACACCTGGTGTTGTGTGGTGTTGACACACCTGGTGTTGTGTGGTGACACACCTGGTGTGTGTTGTTACACACCTGGTGTTGGTGTGGTGTTGACACACCTGGTGTTGATGTGGTGTTGACACACCTGGTGTTGTGTGTTGTTGACACACCTGATGTTGTGTGGTGTTGACACACCTGGTGTTGTGTGTTGTTGACACACCTGGTGTTGTGTGGTGTTGACACCTGGTGTTGTGTGTTGTTGACACACCTGGTGTTGTGTGTTGTTGAAACACCTGGTGTTATGTGTTGTTGACACACCTGGTGTTGTGTGTTGCTGACACACCTGGTTACCTGGAGAGGGTTTCGGGGGTCAACGTCCCCGCGGCCCGGTCTGAGACTAGGCCTCATGGTGGATCAGGATCTGATCAACCAGGCTGTCACTGTTGGCCGCACGGAAACTGATGTACGAACCACAGCCCGGTTGGTCAGGTACTGACTTTAGGTGCCTGTCCAGTGTCTTCTTGAAGACAGCCAGGAGTCTATTGGTAATCCCCCTAATGTATGATGGGAGGCAGTTGAACAGTCTTGGGCCCCGGACACTTATGGTGTTGTCTCTCAGTGTACTCGAGGCGCCCCTGCTTTTCATTGGGGGAATATTGCATCTCCTGCCGAATCTTTTGCTTTCATAGGGAGTGATTTTCGTGTGCAGGTTTGGTACTAATCCCTCCAGGACCTTCCAAGTGTATATTATCATGTATCTTTCTCGCCTGCGTTCCAGGGAATACAGATCAAGGACCTTCAACCGTTCCCAGTAATTTAGGTGCCTTATCGTACTTATGTGTGCCGTGAAAGTTCTTTGTGCACTCTCCAGGTCAGCAATGTCGCCAGCCTTGAAAGGGACAGTTAGTGTACAGCAGTATTCCAGCCTAGAGAGAAAAGGGATTTGAGGAGAATCATGGGCTTGGCGTCCCTAGTTTAGTGCGTTGTTGACACACCTGGTGTTGTGTGTTGTTGACATACCTGGTGTTGACACACCTGGTGTTGACACACCTGGTGTTGACACACCTGGTGTTGACATACCTGGTGTTGACACACCTGGTGTTGACACACCTGGTGTTGACACACCTGGTGTTGACACACCTGGTGTTGACACACCTGGTGTTGACACACCTGGTGTTGACACACCTGGTGTTGACACACCTGGTGTTGACACACCTGGTGTTGACACACCTGGTGTTGACACACCTGGTGTTGACACACCTGGTGTTGACACACCTGGTGTTGACACACCTGGTGTTGACACACCTGGTGTTGACACACCTTGTGTTGACACACCTGGTGTTGACACACCTGGTGTTGACACACCTGGTGTTGACACACTTGGTGTTGACACATCTGGTGTTGACGCACCTGGTGTTGACGCACCTGGTGTTGACGCACCTGGTGTTGACGCACCTGGTGTTGTGTCGTGTTGATGTTAAGGTGTGACCTAGAAAATATGTTAGTCTGTTTAATATACCAACAAAAACTAATGTGCATACATTCACCAACAACTAAAATGAATACATTCACCAACAACTACTGTTTATGCATTCACCACAGACCAACAATTAAAGAGAGATTGCACATCAGCATTAAAACAACATGAAGAACCTGGGATACACAAAATCTATTTCAAACGCATAGTAAACAACTGGTAATGACTTTAGAGATAAAGAACCTGTTGATCTAGCTTATTCTTAAATATAATTGATTAGGGTAAATGTCCTTATTGCAGCATTAGAGATCGCAGTAGCAAGGTTAGTTTTTTCTTCAAGCTAACGTCTGAGGAGAGAGAATCCTCATATAATTATGATAATTTGGCTGACCGGGTTAAACATCACTGTCAGCTCACGGATTTCCTTCTAAGACTAATGATTATAAACAGTGTGGCCAGCACTATGATCTCAAACAAGCAGACAGTATGGCCAGCACTATGATCTCAAACAAGCAGACAGTATGTCCAGCACTATGATCTCAAACAAGCAGACAGTGTGGCCAACACTATGATCTCAAACAAGCAGACAGTATGGCCAGCACTATGATCTCAAACAAGCAGACAGTGTGGCCAACACTATGATCTCAAACAAGCAGACAGTATGGCCAGCACTATGATCTCAAACAAGCAGACAGTATGGCCAGCACTATGATCTCAAACAAGCAGACAGTATGGCCAGCACTATGATCTCAAACAAGCAGACAGTGTGGCCAACACTATGATCTCAAACAAGCAGACAGTATGGCCAGCACTATGATCTCAAACAAGCAGACAGTATGGCCAGCACTATGGTCTCAAACAAGCAGACAGTGTGGCCAGCACTATGATCTCAAACAAGCAGACAGTGTGGCCAACACTATGATCTCAAACAAGCAGACAGTATGGCCAGCACTATGATCTCAAACAAGCAGACAGTATGGCCAGCACTATGATCTCAAACAAGCAGACAGTATGGTCAGCACTATGATCTCAAACAAGCAGACAGTATGGCCACCACTATCATCTCAAACAAGCAGACAGTATGGCCAGCACTATGATCTCAAACAAGCAGACAGTGTGGCCAAGACTATGATCTCATACAAGCAGACAGTATGGCCAGCACTATGATCTCAAACAAGCAGACAGTATGGCCAGCACTATGATCTCAAACAAGCAGACAGTATGGCCAGCACTATGATCTCAAACAAGCAGACAGTATGGCCAGCACTATGATCTCAAACAAGCAGACAGTATGGCAAGCACTATCATCTCAAACAAGCAGACAGTATGGTCAGCACTATGATCTCAAACAAGCAGACAGTATGGCCACCACTATCATCTCAAACAAGCAGACAGTATGGCCAGCACTATGATCTCAAACAAGCAGACAGTATGGCCAGCACTATGATCTCAAACAAGCACAGTATGGCCAGCACTATGATCTCAAACAAGCAGACAGTATGGCCAGCACTATGATCTCAAACAAGCAGACAGTATGGCCAGCACTATGATCTCAAACAAGCAGACAGTATGGCCAGCACTATGATCTCAAACAAGCAGCAGACAGTGTGGCCAATACTATGATCTCAAACAAGCAGACAGTATAGCCAGCACTATGATCTCAAACAAACAGACAGTATGGCCAGCACTATGATCTCAAACAAGCAGACAGTATGGCCACCACTATGATCTCAAACAAGCAGACAGTATGGCTAGCACTATGATCACAAACAAGCAGACAGTATGGCCAGCACTATGATCTCAAACAAGCAGACAGTATGGCCAGCACTATGATCTCAAACAAGCAGACAGTATGGCCAGCACTATGATCTCAAACAAGCAGACAGTATGGCCAGCACTATGATCTCAAACAAGCAGACAGTATGGCCAGCACTATGATCTCAAACAAGCAGACAGTATGGCCAGCACTATGATCTCAAACAAGCAGACAGTATGGCCAGCACTATGATCTCAAACAAGCAGACAGTGTGGCCAACACTATGATCTCAAACAAGCAGACAGTATGGCTAGCACTATGATCTCAAACAAGCAGACAGTGTGGCCAGCACTATGATCTCAAACAAGCAGACAGTGTGGCCAACACTATGATCTCAAACAAGCAGACAGTGTGGCCAACACTATGATCTCAAACAAGCAGACAGTGTGGCCAACACTACAAGCAAGTAGACAGTGTTTATCCTCACGATGACCTCAATCACGTACCAACTGTGACCTGGTATCCGGGAAAAAGGTCGTTATTTTGGGATAACTTACTAGCCTTAGAGACTGATACATATATGCACACTATATATGCACCCTGTATATATATCTGTATGTCGCAGAATCGCTCATATGCTCGGAATTACTAAACACCTCAAATGATGTAGTTGAAATTTTGGCAGTATGCAACTTCCCAACAATTCCAGGAACAATTTTTGAAAAATGACCACTGGAAAATCTTCCAGCTCCTGCCCCGAACATCTTGCTGATGAGGGGATTTCAACTTAAGACATCTAAAATGGAGGAATGTAGCCAACAATGTCTTAGCAGAGATGACCCCAGGAGGCAGCTCAGATGAAAATTCACACAAACACATGAGCTATTACCTTAACCTTAAACCAACAAGTAACAGAACCAACGAGACTGGAGAATACACTGCACCTCATCTTCACTAAAAATGACGATCTGATACGAAATATAATCGTATCAAAGATAATACAATCAGATGACAACATAATAGAGGTACAGACATATATGCGCAGGACTCCTGACCAGCAAAATGTGATCAGTTATGAAGGTGCCTTCATTAAATTCAACTTCAATAACAAAAATGTACAGAGGGATCAAGTCAACCATGTCCTAAATGAAACAAGCTGGGAAGATATCCTAAACAACGTGGATCCAAACTTCTGCCTAGAAAGAATTAACTCTGTGGCACTTGAGGTATGCTCAAGGCATATTCCTTTAAGAAAAAGGAAGAGATGTAAACTAGACAGAAAGAGACGCTTACTATACAGGCGTAGGAGAAGAATCACAGAGTTTCTGAAAGGGGCCATTATATTTGAAGTATAAAAGGAGGCACTAGGCAGAGAAATAGCAAATATCGAACTTAAGCTTAAGGAATCATACAGGAAACAAGAAACTCAGGAAGAACTAAAAGCCATAAATGAAATTGAAAGAACCCAAAATATTTCTTTTCTTATGCCAAATCTAAAGCGAAAACAACATCCAGTATTGGACCCCTGCTTAGACGAGATGGGACCTACACAGATGTCAGCAAGGAAATGAGTGAGATACTAAAGGCCCAGTATGACTCGGTGTTTAGTGAGCCGCTAACCAGACTAAGAGTCGACGACGTAAATTAATTTTTTATGACCGAGACTCAGAATTTGGTCAATTCAAACATCAATGATATTATATTAACACCACATGACTTCGAAAAGGCAGTAAATGACATGCCCATGCACTCTGCCCCAGGCCCAAACTTGAGGAACTCCGTGTTCATAAAGAACTGCAAGAAGCCCATCACGTGCCTTTAGCATTCTATGGAGAGGGAGCATGAACACAGGGGCCATCTCACAGTCACTTAAAACAACAGACATAGCCCCACTCCATAAAGGGGGCAGTAAAGCAATTGCAAAGAACTACAGACCAATAGCGCTAACGTTCCATATCCTAAAAATCTTTGAAAGGGTTCTAAGAAGCAAGATCGCCAGCCACCTAGATACCCATCAGTTACATAACCCAGGGCAACATGGGTTTAGAGCAGGCAGCTAATGCCTGTCCCAATTACTGGATCACTATGACAAGGTCTTGGATGCTTTAGAGGACTAACAAAATGCTGATGTAGTATACACATACTTTGCAAAAGCCTTCGACAAATGTGACCATGGTGTAATAGTGCACAAAATGCGTGAAGAAGGAATAATGGGAAAAGTTGATAGATAGATCTATAGCTTCCTAACAAATAAAACACGAAGAGGAATAGTAAACAGAGTAAAGTCTGAGGCGGCCACAGTAAAAAGCTGTTCCACAAGGCACAGTACTTGCTCCCATCCTGTTCCTCATCTTCATATCTGACATAGACAGACATGTAACCCACAGCACCGTGTCTTCCTATGTGGATGACACCAGAGTTTGCATGACAGTGTCCTCCATCGAAGACACTGGAAGACTCCAAGTGGACATCAACCAAATCTTTAACTGGGCCGCAGAAAACAATATGAAGTTCAACGAAGAGAAATTTCAATTACTTCGATATGAAAAACTTTGGGAAATTAAAACTATATCAGAGTATAAAACAAATTTCAGCCACACAATAGAGCGAAAAACTAATGTGAAGGACCTGGGAGTGATAATGTCAGAGGATCTCACTTTCAAAGATCACAACAATGTATCCACCACATATGATAGAAAAAATGATGGGATGGATAATGAGAACCTTCAAAACTAGGGACACCAACCCCATGATGATTCTCTTCAAATCTCTTGTTCTCTCTAGGCTGGAATACTGCTGTACACTAATGGCGTCTTTCAGGTCAGATGAAATTGCTGACTTGGAGAGTTTACAGAGAGCCTTTACAGCACACATAAGTACGATAAAACACCTAAATTACTGGGAACGGTTGAAGTTCCTTGACTTGTACTCCCTGGAATGCAGGCTGGAAAGATACATGATAATATACACCTGTTAAATTCTAGAGGGATTAGTACCAAATTTGCACACGAAAATCAATCTCTACGAAAGCAAAAAGATTCGGCAGGCGGTGCAACATCCCCCAATGAAAAACAGGGGCGCCATGAACACGCTAAGAGATAACACAATAAGTGTCAGGGGCCGAAGACTGTTCAACTGCCTCCCAGCATGCACCTAAAGTCAGTACCTGACCAGCCGGGCTGTGGTTCGAAAGTCAGTCTACGTGCGGCCAGCAGTAACAGCCTGGTTGATCAGGCCTTGATTCACAGCGAGCCCTGGTCACAGACCGGGCTGCGGGGGCGTTGACCCCGAAACCCTCTCCAGGTATACTCCAGGTAGTGTCAAGGGAGGAGACAGACAGAAAAAAAAATAAAACTCTTCGCTCTCTCAGTGGGTAGTGACATAATAACCTGCGACGCCTGATAAATAGTGTTCAGACCTGCTTCTCTCCTCCCATGGAAACCTGTCTTACTTTCATCTCATGCCCAAAAAAATAAAGGACCAAAATTCGTTAAGAGGGCAAGTTCACACAGGTACGTACTAACACACACACACACACGAACACGAACACACACACATACACACACACACATACACACATACAACACACACACATACATACACAGACACATATACACACATACACACACACACACACACACATACACGCACGCATATACAACAGGCCTAGTGTCTAATCAACATGTGCCTAGGACAAAATGTACATATGCGCATACACAGTACAACTCGTATACAATCTACAGTTGTTCCTTGGTAATCTCTCTCTCTCTCTCTCTCTCTCCTTTTTTAAGAGTTTTACAAGGTTAGGTTAAGGGTTCCTAACTTCATTTACAAGCTAAGAGCTGTTACCTACATCTCTCTCCTTACAATAATAATTGCGAGGCTATAATAGCTTGAAGGGATGATTACTTGCAAACTTTTTTAAGGTAGCAGCTGTGTACCAATAATAGCTTACTTCCTCTTAGGTACCAACCTCCTTGTTATCTTTTTTCTTAACATTACAAGATTGACATTAATATTATTGTATTGTTTAACCAACGTCGCAATCTTTTAATCTCACTCTACAGTCACTAGCTCTCCAAGACCTGCTAATTCAGCCAACAAGCCGGCTACCTAACATGAACTATTTGTAATTATTATTATTTTATTATTAACACATCGGCCGTTTTCCACCGAGGCAAGGTGACCAGAAAAAGAAGAAACAATTTAATCATCACTCACTCCACTATCTTGCCAGAACGGTGCCTACTCTACAGTTAAAACACTGCAACATATCAACTCCCGTCCATCACAGCGCAGGTACTGTGACACCTCTTTCTAATCTCCAAGCTACGGATTCTCTGCATTATATTCATACCGCACATTGCCCTCAGACACGACATCTCCACTGCCTCCAGCCTTCTCCTTGTTGCAATGTTCACCACCCATGCATCACACCCATATAAGAGCGTTGGTACCACTATACTCTCATACATTCCCCGCTTTGCTTCCTGACAAGTCCACTTCCAAATATCTGAACACATTCACCTCCTCCATACTCCCTTCCTCCAATCTGATATTCAATCTTTCATTACCTAAATTTTTTGTTATACTTATCACTTTGCTCTTTCCTACATTCACTTTTAATTTCCTTCTTTTAAATTATCTTCCAAACTCGTTTACCAACATCTGCAACCTCTCTTCAGAATCTCTCAAAACCACAGTGTCATCAGTAAAAAGCAACTGTGATAACTCTCATCCTTTAATACACCTCTTGCCAACAGCCGAGCATTCACTTCTCTTACAACCCCATCTATAAATATATTGAACACCCATAGAGACATCACGCATCTCTAAGGCCTACTTTTACTGGGAAATAATCTCCCTCTCCAACATACTCTAATCTGAGCCTCACTATCATCGTAAAGTCTCAAATGCTCTTAGTAACCTACTTCCTATTCCATACATTTGTAACATCTGTCACATTGCTCCTCTATCCACCCATATGCCTTTTCCAGATCCATAAATGGAACGAAAACCTCTTTACCCTTATTTAAATGCTGTTCACCTATATGCTTCACTGTAAACACTTTGTTACACCCCCGTAACCCTCCTTGTTCATTTGGGATCCTATTCTTCTTACTCTTAATTATTTCAATAATAACTACCATATACTTTAGCAGGTATATTCAACAGGCTTATTCCCCTACAATTTTTACACTTTATTTTGTCCCCTTTGCCTTTATGCATGTTCCCTTCGCCAATCCCTAGGTACCTTACCCTCTTCCATACATTTATTAAATAAAAGCTCCAACCATTCCAGAACTATATCCCCACCTGCTTTTAACATTTCTGTCTTGATACCATCAATCCCAGCTGTTTTACCCCCTTTCATTCTACTCACTGCCTCACGCATGTGACGGGGGTCACGTAGCACCCTGGTAAAGAAAGGGAAGACATGTTCAGGTTCTCGGATCAAGGTACCTTCATAAGTATAAAGGCAGCTCCCCTTCACCTTGAATGGTACATTCTGCAACAGAAAAAAAAAAACTCGTGGCTATGTGAGAACACTCATTCTCTTAAATCCCATCCAAAGTGGTGAGACCACTTCACCTTTCTTACCTCTCCCTTCGTGTCTACCCATAACTTTTCTCACTGGTCTGTGCACCCCCAGGTCTTCCGCTCCCTATTCCTGTCATCCCTCTGACGCTTAAGACGACGTTTCGGACCAACTGTTACAATTTACAAGTAACACTGTGTGTCTTGCAAAGTTGGTTCAAGTCGGACCGAAACGTCGTCATAATCTTCTCTCTCATACGTGCGGGTTATATGTGTATCTATTTTTATCATTTCCGCTTCAGATATGATGCGATAATTAATTCATGAGACACTGGGCTTCAGTGAGAACTTTCATGAGAGTGAGAACCAGGTTAGGCTATCCTGCTCCACGGTGACACTACCAAGTCACGTTACCGGAAGATAATCAGTGCATGTGAATTAATATAATGCAGTTGATACCTTGGTCATGTTTAACATGATGTGCTCACTTACCCAACTTTCAGGTCAACATTAATATTAGTGGAGAAAATCCCTGTCCTTTCAGGGCAGATGCATCCATGTTGTTGGGAATCTCTTGATTCAGTTAACTGAATTTACTTCCCCCGTCTCCTTCCTAAGGTCAAACCTGATTATCTCCCCTTTCTGAGGACATTATAGAGTGCGAGTTGAGACTTATTGTCAGCTGGTACTAAGTCACTTGTGGTTGTGTAATGTGTGTAGAAGTGTTCACCCTGATCTTACACACACACAACATGCTGTGGTTGCAGTGTTTCTTCCATCAGGATCACATTATACTGTATTTGTTGATAAATTAGACACATCTGCAACACTTGGGTATCTTTAATGAGGAAACGTTTCGCCCCACAGTGGCATAATGAAGTGGGTGATGAAGCCACTGTGGGGCGAAACGTTTCCTCAATAAAGATACCCAAGTGTTGCACATGTGTCTAATTTATCAACTTGTCGGTTCTCTGAACCATTAATCTACATAATGTATTTGTCTTTCTAGCATGTGGGTATTTTATACCAACCAAAACATATCCCTCTAACGACAATATGTTTACAACGAAGATTTAAGTAGTGAAGGTCACAAAATCGACGGAAGCATCAGGTTGTGTAAGTTACAGCAGCATGTAGGTAGATAGAATTTTGTCTTACGATTATAAGAAGAAGGTTGGAAATTTGTGCGGTCCTTCAGGGTGATCCAATAACAGGAACCTCATATTTGTAACCAAGGATGTAAGTTATCACCAGGTGTACTTTCAACCACTTCATCTCAGTAAGTTCACCCACCTCACCTCAGTAAGTTCACCCACCTCACCTCAGTAAGTTCACCCACTTCACCTCAGTAAGTTCACCCACCTCACCTCAGTAAGTTCACCCACCTCACCTCAGTAAGTTCACCCACCTCACCTCAGTAAGTTCACCCATCTCACCTTAGTAAGTTCACCCACCTCACCTTAGTAAGTTTACCCACCTCACCTCATCCAGCTTACCCACCTCACCTCAACCAGTACAGAGACATGAGCGTAGGTGACCTTTCACTACACACCTGCTACACTGGCATTCATCAAGCTGCAACTCTGTGCTTTAATATGAAAGTAGTGCACTTACTAGATCCCAGTTACTAGCTGGATACCACACACTGGATCCCAGTTACTAGATGGATACCACACACTGGATCCCAGTTACTAGATGGATACCACACACTGGATCCCAGTTACTAGCTGGATACCACACACTGGATCCCAGTTACTAGATGTATACCACACACTGGATCCCAGTTACTAGCTGGATACCACACACTGGATCCCAGTTACTAGCTGGATACCACACACTGGATCCCAGTTACTAGATGGATACCACACACTGGATCCCAGTTACTAGATGGATCCCACACACTGGATCCCAGTTACTAGATGGATACCACACACTGGATCCCAGTTACTAGATAGATACCACACACTGGATCCCAGTTACTAGATGGATACCACACACTGGATCCCAGTTACTAGCTGGATACCACACACTGGATCCCAGTTACTAGATGGATACCACACACTGGATCCCAGTTACTACATGGATACCACACACTGGATCCCAGTTACTAGATGGATACCACACACTGGATCCCAGTTACTAGCTGGATACCACACACTGGATCCCAGTTACTAGCTGGATACCACACACTGGATCCCAGTTACTAGATGAATACCACACACTGGATCCCAGTTACTAGATGGATACCACACACTGGATCCCAGTTACTAGCTGGATACCACACACTGGATCCCAGTTACTAGATGTATACCACACACTGGATCCCAGTTACTAGCTGGATACCACACACTGGATCCCAGTTACTAGCTGGATACCACACACTGGATCCCAGTTACTAGATGGATACCACACACTGGATCCCAGTTACTAGATGGATCCCACACACTGGATCCCAGTTACTAGATGGATACCACACACTGGATCCCAGTTACTAGATAGATACCACACACTGGATCCCAGTTACTAGATGGATACCACACACTGGATCCCAGTTACTAGCTGGATACCACACACTGGATCCCAGTTACTAGATGGATACCACACACTGGATCCCAGTTACTACATGGATACCACACACTGGATCCCAGTTACTACATGGATACCACACACTGGATCCCAGTTACTAGCTGGATACCACACACTGGATCCCAGTTACTAGCTGGATACCACACACTGGATCCCAGTTACTAGCTGGATACCACACACTGTATCCCAGTTACTAGCTGGATACCACACTCTGGATCCCAGCTACTAGATGGATACCACACACTGGATCCGTTACTAGATGGATACCACACACTGGATCCCAGTTACTAAATGGATACTACACACTGGATCCCAGTTACTAAATGGATACCACACACTGGATCCCAGTTACTAGCTGGATACCACACACTGGATCCCAGTTACTAGCTGGATACCACACACTGGATCCCAGTTACTAGCTGGATACCACACACTGGATCCCAGTTACTAGCTGGATACCACACACTGGATCCCAGTTACTAGATGGATACCACACACTGGATCCCAGTTACTAGATGGATACCACACACTGGATCCCAGTTACTAGATGGATACCAAACACTGGATCCCAGTTACTAGCTGGATACCACACACTGGATCCCAGTTACTAGATGGATACCACACACTGGATCCCAGTTACTAGCTGGATCCCACACACTGGATCCCAGTTACTAGATGGATACCACACACTGGATCCCAGTTACTAGCTGGATCCCACACACTGGATCCCAGTTACTAGATGGATACCACACACTGGATCCCAGTTACTAGATGGATACCACACACTGGATCCCAGTTACTAGATGGATACCACACACTGGATCCCAGTTACTAGATGGATACCACACACTGGATCCCAGTTACTAGATGGATACCACACACTGGATCCCAGTTACTAGATGGATACCACACACTGGATCCCAGTTACTAGCTGGATACCACACACTGGATCCCAGTTACTAGATGGATACCACACACTGGATCCCAGTTACTAGATGGATACCACACACTGGATCCCAGTTACTAGATGGATACCACACACTGGATCCCAGTTACTAGATGGATCCCACACACTGGATCCCAGTTACTAGATGGATCCCACACACTGGATACCAGTTACTAGATGGATACCACACACTGGATCCCAGTTACTAGATGGATCACACACACTGGATCCCAGTTACTAGATGGATACCACACACTGGATCCCAGTTACTAGCTGGATACCACACACTGGATCCCAGTTACTAGATGGATACCACACACTGGATCCCAGTTACTAGCTGGATACCACACACTGGATCCCAGTTACTAGCTGGATACCACACACTGGATCCCAGTTACTAGCTGGATACCACACACTGGATCCCAGTTACTAGATGGATACCACACACTGGATCCCAGTTACTAGATGGATACCACACACTGGATCCCAGTTACTAGATGGATACCACACACTGGATCCCAGTTACTAGATGGATCACACACACTGGATCCCAGTTACTAGATGGATACCACACACTGGATCCCAGTTACTAGCTGGATACCACACACTGGATCCCAGTTACTAGATGGATACCACACACTGGATCCCAGTTACTAGCTGGATACCACACACTGGATCCCAGTTACTAGCTGGATACCACACACTGGATCCCAGTTACTACATGGATACCACACACTGGATCCCAGTTACTAGCTGGATACCACACACTGGATCCCAGTTACTAGATGGATACCACACACTGGATCCCAGTTACTAGATGGATACCACACACTGGATCCCAGTTACTAGATGGATACCACACACTGGATCCCAGTTACTAGATGGATACCACACACTGGATCCCAGTTACTAGATGGATACCACACACTGGATCCAGTTACTAGATGGATACACACACTGGATCCCAGTTACTAGATGGATACCACACACTGGATCCCAGTTACTAGATGGATACCACACACTGGATCCCAGTTACTAGTGGATACCACACTGGATCCCAGTACTAGATGGATACCACACACTGGATCCCAGTTACTAGTGGATCCACACTGGATCCCAGTTACTAGTGGATCCCACACTGGATCCCAGTTACTAGTGGATCCACACATGGATCCAGTTACTAGTGGATCCACACTGGATCCCAGTTACTAGATGGATCCCACACTGGATCCCAGTTACTAGATGGATACACACTGGATCCCAGTTACTAGATGGATACCCCACACTGGATCCAGTTACAGATGGATCCATGCGTTCAGTGTACACACTGGATCCCAGTTTAGATGGATACCACACCTGGATCCCAGTTACTAGCTGGATACCCACACTGGATCCCAGTTGCTAGTGGATCACACTGGTGCAGTAGTGGATGGAGTGTCGTGGCAATGTGTGGCAGTGGTGGTGGTAGTTCAGTGGTAGTCAGTGGTGGTGGTACAGATGGGTAGTGTCAGTGGTGGATGCCAGTGGTGGTGGTAGTTCATGTGGATGTCCAGTGGTAGTGGCAGTGTGTAGTGGCATGGTAGTGTAGTGGTCATGGTAGTGGCAGTTGGTGGACAGTGGTCAGTGGCAGTGGATGCAGTGGTAGTGTCAGTGGTATGGATGCAGTGGTGGTGGTAGTGTCAGTGGAGTCGGTGGTGGTAGTGCAGTGGTGGTAGTGCAGTGGTGGTGGATTCATGTAGCGTGGTGTGTAGTGGATATCATGGATCAGTGGCTAGATGGTAGTGGCATGGTATTCACGTTGTGGTAATGGTGTGCAGTGTGAGTGGATGTCAGTGGCAGTGGTGGAGTAGTGGTGGTAGTGGTCAGTGGTAGTGTGGTGGTGGTGGTATGTGGTATGCAGTGGTGGTGGTGGTGGTCAGTGTGATGGAGTGGTGGTGGTGGTAGTGTCAGTGGTGAGTGGTCGGTGGTGGTGGTCAGTGGTGTGGTAGTGGTGGTGGCATGGTGGTGGCAGTGGTGGTGGAGTGTGTGGTAGTGGTGGTGGTGGTGCATGATGGTGGTAGGCAGTGGTGGTGTGCATGGTGGTGGTAGTTCGGTGAGTGTGTGGTAGTGGCATGGTGTAGTGGCAGTGGTAGTGGCAGTGTGTGGTGGTAGTGGTGGTGGTGGTGGTGGTGGCAGTGGTGATGGTGGAGTGGTGGTGGAGTGGTGGTGGTGTGGTGTGGTAGGTAGTGGATGGTGGTGGTGGTGGCATGGTGGTGAGTGGTGGTGGTAGTGTGGTGGTAGGTGTGTGGTGCAATGGGTGAAGAGGGTGGTGGTGGCAGTGTCTCAGTGATGTGGTAGTGTCAGTGTAAGGTCGATGGTGGTGGAGTGGTGGTGGTGTGTGTGATGAGTTGGTGGTGGTAGTGATGTGGTAGTGTGGTGTGTGGCGTGGTGAGTGGGTACAGGGTGGTGGTAGGTAGTGGTGGTGGCGATGGTGGTGGTGCATGGTTGCATGGAATGGATACGGTAGTGTTGATGGTAATGTGCATGGTGGTGTAGACAACAGTCCCGTAGTTATGTGTCAGTCACACAAGTCACTGTATTATTGTTTCAGTCAACAGTCACTGTAGTTATTGTCTATGTAACGTCTACATGAGGATGGTGGTTCATTCACCGCGTGCCTGTATTTGGTGTTTCGTTCACACACAACACATTTGTCAGGTAGGAATCGAGTCATGTGATGGTATGGTATACAACAGTCACTGTATTATTGTTTCAGTCACATCAACAGTCACTGTATTATTGTTTCAGTCACACAACAGTCACTGTATTATTGTTTCAGTCACACAACAGTCACGAGTAGTGATGTATTTGTTTCAGTCACACAACAGTCACGTATTATGTTTCAGTGCCAAACAGTACGATATGTTTCAGTCACACAACAGTCACTGATTATTGTTTCAGTCACAACAGTCACTGTAAATTATTGTTTCAGTCACACAACAGTCACCGTATTATTGTTTCAGTCACACAAGTCACTGTATTATTGTTTCAGTCACACAACAGTCACTGTATTATTGTTTCAGTCACACAACAGTCACTGTATTATTGTTTCAGTCACACAACAGTCACTGTATTATTGTTTCAGTCACACAACAGACACTATTATTGTTTCAGTCACACAACAGTCACTGTATTATTGTTTCAGTCACACAACAGTCACTGTATTATTGTTTCAGTCACACAACAGTCACTGTATTATTGTTTCAGTCACACAACAGTCACTGTATTATTGTTTCAGTCACACAACAGTCACTGTATTATTGTTTCAGTCACACAACAGTCACTGTATTATTGTTTCAGTCACACAACAGTCACTGTATTATTGTTTCAGTCACACAACAGTCACTGTATTATTGTTTCAGTCACACAACAGTCACTGTATTATTGTTTCAGTCACACAACAGTCACTGTATTATTGTTTCAGTCACACAACAGTCACTGTATTATTGTTTCAGTCACACAACAGTCACTGTATTATTGTTTCAGTCACACAACAGTCACTGTATTATTGTTTCAGTCACACAACAGTCACTGTATTATTGTTTCAGTCACACAACAGTCACTGTATTATTGTTTCAGTCACACAACAGTCACTGTATTATTGTTTCAGTCACACAACAGTCACTGTATTATTGTTTCAGTCACACAACAGTCACTGTATTATTGTTTCAGTCACACAACAGTCACTGTATTATTGTTTCAGTCACACAACAGTCACTGTATTATTGTTTCAGTCACACAACAGTCACTGTATTATTGTTTCAGTCACACAACAGTCACTGTATTATTGTTTCAGTCACACAACAGTCACTGTATTATTGTTTCAGTCACACAACAGTCACTGTATTATTGTTTCAGTCACACAACAGTCGCGCTGTTACTGCTTCTGGTTGGGATCACCGCTACCAACCACACCAAGGAAGCCAGGGAAGAGAGCATCATCAAGGTTACACAAGTGGATGAGGATCCTAGTGAGAATGCTTCTCATGAGGCTGACAGAGAGAGACGCCAGGTTCGCCAAAGTCACAGGTGAGTCAGCAGCTAAACACTACATCGACAGGAAGGTATAAAACCCTTAAAACGACAGTGAAAGAGCTTAAGAGTTTAGAAAGATCCGCTGCTCGGTGTTCAGAGCAGCAGGTTCAAACCGAGTGGTACAAGGGTGGTAAGACTTCAATGAGAAGAGTTCTACTTTTTTCCAAAATTGTCTCTATACGGTTCATTATATATAAATATATATATATATATATATATATATATATATATATATATATATATATATAATGATCCAGGTCCCAGGACCGAAACGTTTTCTAATAAATATATCCTAGTGTTTGCTTACGTATTTTTCTAAACCAACTTGTCGGTATCTATTACCAAGGTTTATACCATATGAACACAATAATATGAGTTGTATAAAACAATACGAAGCCTAAAAACACATAGCTAGGGGAGATATGGTACGAGTATGGTACCTCAGGTGAGAACGAACAGAGATTGTATTGGAAAAAGACACTTGTCTATAGTTCAGGACATTTATTAAAGGAAACGTTTCGCCACGAGTGGCTTCTTCAGTCCTAATACAGAGATAACTAAGAAAACGAGTATAAAGAGTGGCAGTAGTCAGATGAAATGTCGCATGTGTAGCACTAGTAGTAGATTTTTTTCCATAGTGCTCACCTAGTTCTCACTTCCCTTCCCGTTCGTGACAGACACACTGCCGACGACATCCTAAGCAAAGTACCGCTAACCTACAGCAGAAGCTACGGCTCTCTAGAAAACTTTCCTCTCTGTCAACACAGCAAATGTAAAGACATTGGCACAGTTGACATCATCAACATCCTTTCTTCTTATGTTCTCAGTGATACAGAGTCCGAAGCACTCAGCTTAGGTCTCAAGTTTGCCACTGGCATACGGAAGCCTAAATACGAGTTGGATACAGTGATCAAAAACCATAATTTAGGCAATTCTGAATTTAACAAAGGTTTCATATAAGGACTCATTGCAGCAGCGATTTCGGAGCCTAGTCGTCCAGTCATTCCACGCCCCTACATCCAGGCACTCAAAACATGGTCACTGTTACAAACACTGACCTTATGCTGTAACAAGAGGAAAATACCGACTTAGGGGAAATAAGCTCTTTGTCGTTTTTCCAGGTTTTTTATCTAATTTGACTACTAAGTCTTGTTGTACTTATTAACGGGTTAGATATTAACGTCTAGGAGAAAGCACCTCGGGTGTACCAAGGTTCAATTAATTTTTGACACTAGGTTAAACATTAAAATTCCATACTGATAAGGAGGTTATGTGACACCTTGTGACACTTCACATACCATGAATACTAAAGAACATAATTATATGATTACGTTCATATAAATATTTATATAACCAAACCCCAAACAATCCATCAATATTGACAATCTTATTCAGAAAGGATAACTATTTAGTTACTTCCGAGAAAAAATCTCTTACAGGGATTATTAAGCTAGTAATCTCTCTCAGACTAATAGTCAATTGTCTCGTGCAAGAGACTTTGAAAAGCGACTATGTAACCGAGTGCTAAAGAGAGCTATGTACTCGGGGTGGAGAACCTGAACCTTCTCCCGGTCAGGAGTAGATATATGAACCTACTCAGAAGAGGTCGTCGTAAGCTCCTCTCTTTTTTTATATGACTTTTACAATATGACTATTGTAAGAGTGTGTTAATCTACTTGTTGGGAGTGAGTGTGGGAACCTACTTCCTGTTGGGAGAAGGTGCGTGAGCCTACTCCCTGTTGGGAGAGGGTGCGTGAACCTACTGGCTATACCAAGCCGTGGTAAGCTCAAGTCAGGTCGGGTCACGTGTCTGAGGGAGACTGACCAGTACCTGAACAAGTAACCGCCAGTCTAACTAGTGGTTTCCCACATGTAAATTACATACGCCTAACAAATACAATATAATATAATAAAATATTAGCATTACCATACATATAAAAATGCTAATATTCATAATAAAAACAAAGAGAAATATCCCACTGGAATTTACTCAAATATAAAATATTTCGGGCATAACCCGCAACAGTCACTAATAACGATATTCTCATCACCACAGCGGACAGAGGAGAGGTCATCCTCAACCGTACAGACTACGTCAATAAGATGCAATATTTACTTAACGACACCAACACATACGCTTCCATGCCTGAGCATACGTGGAAGAAAGAAACAGATTCCCCGGGCCCTGATGAACTTTTTTCAAGGGTTCTTAAAGAGTGCAAAATGGAACTTTGTGAACTATTGACTAATATTTTTAATATATCTCTTCAAACAGGTGTAGTGTCTGATATTTGGAAGATGGCCAATGTTATTCCTATTTTTAAAGCAGGGGACAAGTCGTTACCATCAAATTACCGCCCAATAAGCCTAACCTCAATTTTAGGTAAATTACTAGAGTCAGTTATAGCTGATATCATAAGAAGCCATCTTGATAAGCATAATTTGATTAATGATACACAACATGGATTTACGAGGGGATATAAATAAAGTCTTGAGGATATCTCTCCAAGAGAGAACCCGCAGTAATGGATTCAAATTAGACAAGTTTAGATTTAGAAAGGATATAGGAAAGAACCCTTGAAAAAAGCTGGAGAAATAAACACATAAGCAGAATAATGTGATCCTTTATTGACAACGTTTCGCCCACGCAGTGGGCTTTATCGAGTCACAAACAGATCTACCTGGAAACTGAGCAACATGGAGATATATATAGGGTACAGTCAGGTGGAGAATGCTGGGTCAGGTGGAGAAAGCTGCATGTGAGTCTTAAAAGTAGTGTGATAGTTAAAAACATAGTGTGACTTAAAGGACCTGCATGTGGCTCATTTTCCAGGTAGATCTGTCTGTGACTCGATAAAGCCCACTGCGTGGGCGAAACGTTGTCAATAAAGGATCACATTATACTGCTTATGTGTTTATTTTTCCATTGTGTCGGTATTTTATACCATTTATTTCCATTGAAAAAAGCTCATCAGGACTGGCGATTTATTTTGTTTCAGTCGGTCTACTTGTTTCATAACCATTTCGCTAGTGACTGTGATATTACATAATTTATCTTCTTCAGGCCCACTATAAAAGTTAATTACTGGGATATTGTTAATGTCTTCCTGAGTGAAAACTGAGAGAAAATAATTAGTAAAAATAGAGCACATTTCATTCTCCTTGTCAGTAAGATGCCCAGAGTTATTTTTAAGAGGAGCTATCTTATCTCTAACTTTTGTTCTATAAACCTGGAAAAAACCTTTTGGGTTAGTTTTTGAATCCCTAGCAACTTTAATTTCGTAGTCCCGTTTAGCTTTTCTTATTCCCTTTTTAATGTCCCTCCTAACGTCAATATATTTATTCATAAGATGACCCTCACCTCTTTTGATGCACCTATAAATTCCTTTCTTCTGCACTAGAAGATATTTGAGCCTATTATTCATCCATTTAGGGTCATTTCTATTCGATCTAATTTCTTTATACGGGATACACGTTCTTTGGGCAGCATGTATAGTGTTAAGAAAGCTGTCATATTGATAGCTCTCTACGTCACCCCAGTCCACAGATGATAAGTGTTCTCTAAGCCCAATGTAATCTGCTAAGCGAAAATCTGGGACCGTTAATGAATTATCCCTACTATCATACTTCCATTCAATGCTAAAGGTAATTGATTTGTGGTCGCTTGTGCCGAGTTCCTCTGTAATTTCTAAATTATTAACAAGGGTTTCCTTGTTTGCCAGAACCAAGTCAAGTAGGTTATTTCTCGGTAAATTAGACACATATGCAACACTTGGGTATCTTTATTGAGGAAACGTTTCGCCACACAGTGGCTTCATCAGTCCATACAAAGGAGAATCGTGAAGAACAGGAGGAGTGTGAGGTTGTCAGGCCCTCAATCTTGAGTAGATGTTGTCAGTCCATCAATCTTGAATAGAATAACAGCATATGGGCAGAGTGAGCTTTTATACTGTAGACAGGAGAGGTGCAGCAGTTGAAGGAGGTGTCACATTTGTTCAAAGTGGAAGTAGGTCGTGCCCAAGGAATAGGCAAGCGAAGAAATCCCTGTATTAACATAAGAACATAAGAACATAAGAATGGAGGAACACTGCAGAAGGCCTACTGGCCTATACAAGGCAGGTCCTTATCAAAACCACCACTACCTAAGAATTTATTCCCGTACTCACGACACTAATCAAACCCAGCCCCTCCCACTCATATATTTGTCCAATCTCTTTTTAAATCCACCCAAGGTCCCAGCCTCTATCACCATACTCGGAAGATTGTTCCACGCATCTACAACTCTGTTCGAAAACCAGTACTTGCCTATGTCCTTTCTAAATCTAAATTTATCCAATTTAAATCCGTTATTTCTGGTTCTTACTTGGTTCGATATCCTCAGTATTTTATTAATATCTCCTTTGTTTATACCCATCATCCACTTGTACACCTCGATGATATCTCCCTCATTCTACGCCTCTCCAGAGAGTGGAGATTCAACGCTCTAAGTCTATCTTCATACGGGAGATTTCTTATACTGTAAATCATTTTAGTCATTCTTCTTTGTATGTTCTCCAATGAATCTATATCCATCCTGTAGTAAGGTGACCAAAACTGAGCTGCATAATCCAAATGAGGTCTCACTAGTGATGTATAGAGCTGTAAAATAACTTTTGGACTTCTGTTGCTTATACTTCTTGAAATAAATCCTAGTAATCTGTTAGCCTTATTGCGCACACTTAGGCACTGTTGTCTTGGCTTTAGATTTCTGCTTACCATGACTCCCAAGTCTTTTTCACATTCTGTATGATCAAGCTCTACTTCACCTAGTTTATAAATTCGAGGGATATTTTCATTACCAACGACTAGCACCTTACACTTGTCCACATTGAACTTCATCTGCCACTTTTCAGACCAAGACATTAATTTGTCCAAATCCTCCTGGAGTTCACTGGTATCCTGCTCAGAATGAATTATACGGCCTATTTTTGTATCATCAGCAAATTTACTCATGTCACTTGCAATTCCTTCATCAAGGTCATTTATGTAAATTATGAACAACAATGGGCCCAAAACTGATCCTTGTGGAACGCCACTAGTGACTAATCCCCATTCAGATTTGACCCCATTAATGGAAACTCTCTGCTTTCTATTGGTAAGCCATGCCTCTATCCATGCTAGAACTTTACCTCCTATACCATGAGCTGCCACCTTTCTTAAGAGTCTCTTGTGAGGTACTCTATCAAAGGCCTTACTGAAATCCAAGTAAACTATATCATATTCTTTATCACTGTCTACTGCCTCAAATGTTTTATTGAAAAACGTCAGTAAATTTGCAGTGTCAGACAGGATGTGAATGAATGGTTCAGAGAACCGACGAGTTGGTAAATTAGACACATATGCAACACTTGGGTATGTAATAATATTGGTAAAATTACCGACAATATGTTAAGTAAAAGGACACAAATGCAACTAATGTGACATTTTATTGTGGCAAGTCGCTCTCCAGGAGCTTTCAGCCGTTACAGCGTTACATGGACACAGTGGTTTATATATCTCAAGTGAGTGAAATACAGTGGTGGTAGTGAGTGATATTAGTAGTAGTAGTAGATACATAGGTAGAACAATCAATATGCACATGGTAGGTATACAACAAATCAGGGTAGTAAACAATGGTTAGCAATTTTCTGCTGGAGGTTGAAATATCGAGCCTAGAGTGTCACTCACGATCTGCTTGTGTTGAATTAGCAGAGAGACTATGTGATGGTAGGTTTACTTTCAGGAGATTCTGCTAAGACTTCAGAGATGGTGAAGCTGCCTTGTTGTTTAATTGTGTTAGAAACAGAGTAGTGCTGATTCAGCATTGGTCTCGGAAATTAGTCATCTAGTCGGGTCTTTGAATTTCATGAGATGATTGTTGGAATTTCGGTGTTGCAGGTGTCAGGTATCGTTTTGCATGCATTAATGTGTTCATTGATGTGTTTCGAGTTCCCTTGCTGTTTCTCCTACAGAATTTATGTAGGAGAAACAGCAAGGAACCTCGAAACACGCATCAATGAACACATTAATGCATGCAGAAACGATAACCTGAACAACGCCTGCGTACAACACCGAAATTCCAACAATCATCTCATGAAATTCAAAGACGCCCGACTAGTAATCAAAGAAACTAATTTCCGTAGACGCAAATGCCTTGAATCAGCACTTATCTCTGTTTCTAACACAATTAAACAAAACAAAGGCAGCTTCACCATCTCTGAAGTCTTAGCAAGAATCCTCCTGAAAAGAGTAAACCCTACCATCACATAGTCTCTCCTGCTAATTCAACACAAGCAGATCGTAGATGTGGAACACTCTACAGGCCTTCGATATTTCAACCTCCAGCAGAAATATTTGTCTAACCTATTGTTATACTACCCTAGTATTTGTTGTATCACCTTTACTCATGTGCATATTGATTGTTCTACCTTATTGTATTACTACTACTACTACTAATATCACTACTACTACCACCACTAGTATTTCACCTCACTTTGAGATATATAAACCCACTGTGTCCATGTAACGCTTGTAACGGCTTGAGAAAGCTCCTGAGAGCGAAACGTTGCCACAATAAAATGTCACATTAGTTGCATTTGTGTCCTTTACTTAACACTTGATTTTATTGAGAAAGTTTGCACACAGTGGCTTCATCAGTCCATACAAGGAGAATCGTGAAGAACAGGAGGTGGGGGTTGTCAGGCCCTCAATCTTGAGTAGATTGAGGGCCTGACAACCTCACACTCCTCCTGTTCTTCACGATTCTCCTTTGTATGGACTGATGAAGCCACTGTGTGGCGAAACGTTTCCTCAATAAAGATACCCAAGTGTTGCATATGTGTCTAATTTACCAACTCGTCGGTTCTCTGAACCATTCATTCACATAGGTTATTTCTCCTTGTAGGTTCTGTCACAAACTGCTTCAAAAAACTACTTCTAAAAAGTCGTTAGATTCTAAATTCCCAGTCAAGAAATTCCAATCAATTTGACTAAAGTTAAAGTCCCCTAGAATTACTACATTATCGTGTCTTGTGGCCTTAACAATTTCCTCCCAAAGTAGTCTCCCTTGGTCCCTATCTAAGTTTGGGGGACGGTATATCACTCCTAAAATCAATTTTTCATGTCCCTCTGAAAATTATATCCAGACAGACTCTGTATGTGTTATTTCAGACTTCATACGCGTTTTTATGCAACAATTCAAGCGATCTCGGACATACAGTGCCACACCCCCCCTTGCCGATACTTCTATCTACTTGGAACAATTTAAAACCCTGAATGTGACAGTCAGCTGGCATGTCCCGATTTTTCGAATTAAACCACGTCTCATTTATGGCAAATACATCAATGTTACCTGCACTAGCAACTAATCTCAACTCGTCCATCTTATTCCTAGCACTACGACTATTACTTTAATATATATTTAAAGACCCTCCTTTCTCTTTACCCTTCCTGCTCATTTCTGTTTTTCCACTATACCTATTACTGTCCTTATCACCTAGTGCCACTGGCTTTCCAATATCCGCCTTATTCTGCCTATTACTAGTTTCCCTAGAATTCATAATATTACTACACTGGGACTTCACTGTTTTCCCCAAATATCCCATACCACAAACTTTTTCTAGTTTAAAGCCCTAACAGCTCCCTCCACTGCAGTTGCCAGTGACCCCACCCCAGACCTAGATAAGTGAACCCCATCCCTGGCATACATGTCATTTTTGCCATAGAAGAGGTCCCAGTTGTCAATGAATGTTACTGCATTTTCCTTACAGTATTTGTCCAGCCAGCAATTGACACCAATTGCCCTGGACAACCATTCATTTCCAACTCCTTTCCTTGGCAAAATACCATATATGACAGGGTTCCCACCCTTCCTAATTATGTGCTAGTCAGCTCGTCACTCCTACGCCTGCCAACATCGTTGCCTCCAGCACTGAGACAGATAATAGGATTGCTCCCATTACCTTTCATGATGTCGTCCAGACGGCTAACAATATCCTTCATTCCAGCCCCAGGATAACACACCCTCTGCCTCCTATTTCTATCCTTAAGACAAAAAACCCTATCCATAAACCTAATCTGACTGTCACCAACTAAAACAATGTTCTTACCTCGACTGGCGGTGTGCATGACGTTCTCGACGGTCTTAGTAGAGATGGTCTTCGCTGGTATGTCTTCACTGGCTGGCTTCACTATGTCGTTAACAATTGTCTTTGTTGGAAGATCATGGGTGGTCGATTCACATTCGTCTGATAACAAGGAAAAAGAGTTGCTGGTTTTCACAGCAGTCTCCTGGACCTTCTTCAACTTCAGCTTCGTCCCTTCAGATTCGACTAGCATCCATTCGTTGGTCTGATCATCGGCGACATTGTTCCGGGGATAATCCTTGCATATACCCTTCAAACGTTGAATTTCTCTTCTAGCTTCCGTTAATTCTGTCTTAAGTTCTTAAGTTGGAGATATAGCTGCTCGTAGTCGAGGGAAGCCATCATCCAGTCTCAGGTAGCTAAGAACGGAGAGCACAGTAGAAAAGTCTTCACGGAGCAAAGGTGGTTCAGAACATAAGAATGGAGGAACACTGCAGCAGGCATACTGGCCCATACAAGGCAGGTCCTTATCAAACCCATGCACACTAAAATATTTGCCCAACCAATTTTCAGTGTTACCCAAGGAATAAGCTTTGATAACCATATTAACTCATGTGTAAATCCCACTCAAATCCATCCTTTCTCACTCATTTATCTAACCTAAATTTGAAGCTACCCAAGGTTTTAACTTCAATGACCCTACTAGGCAGACTGTTCAATTCATCGACTACTCTGTTTCCAAACCTGTACTTTCCTATATCTTTTCTAAATCTAAACTTATCCATAACCATTCCTCCATGACAGAGAGTACGCTGGGGTCGAGGTAAGCCCTGATAGTGGAGCAAGCTTCTCCGCGTTCCCTGCCCCTCCCACCTCACGCCTCTCCATCACACTCCACCTGGAGCAATTGCGTAACAGTCTTCTCCTGAAGCCAGAAGTTGCTATAACTAAATCATCGGTAAGTTTCTGTATGATTGTATTCACCTATATGTGGTTGCAGGGGTCGATTCACAGCTTCTGGCCCCCACCTCTTCGCTGGTCGCTACTAAGCCCACTCCACTCTCCCGGCTACAAGAGCCTTGTCCAACAACGTGTATGGGTGGAAAAGTGTAATTTTCGTGGTTGTTTGTGTGTGTGTGTGTGTGTGTGTGTGTGTGTGTGTGTGTGTGTGTGTGTGTGTGTGTGTGTGTGTGTGTGTGTGTGTGTGTGAGAATAAAAACTAGACAAAATAATATCATTCAACTTCTCACCATAAAACATCATTTATCAGTCCCTCTGGCGTACAAAACTGTAACATGCCTATCACATATTATTATGCCACTGTCACATGCCTATCACATATTATTATGTCACTGTCACATGCCTATCACATATTATTATGTAGTATGCCAGAAGGGGCAGTATTAACTACAAAACATTAAAACCGTTCAGAACAGGAATACCTAAGTTATTTTACAGGAAAAAACTCAATTCCATTGCAAAACACAATTGACATATACTTTTCTCCCATGTTATTGCACAGAAACCACATACCGACAGCAACAGGCCGACCGAATAAGGCATTCTCTAATTCTAAATAAAAGCCTGGAGGAAGAACATTCACTGTACGAGAGTATATGACCGACTCTGGAGGAAAGTTGTATGAAAATGTGATATTTATTGACCCACCATATTTGTGAAACTAAAAAATGACCCTAAAATGCGGATATTCAATCAGAAGATACATTCACCAGTTATTGCCAGGAATACAATGATTTCAAGTTTATTAACCATGTTAGAAAACTGGAAAATTTGCGACTACAAAGACTAAGTTTATAGATTACCATCCCAGTCATAAAATGCATCAGCCATCACCTTCAGGTGAGGCATACCTGGAGTTTACCTGAACAGGGTTCCGGGGGTCAACATACCCTGATACAGTTTTAATTTCCTCAAGTTTTCCATATCTGAGTAGTTGAAATTTCTCTTCATATTGTTTTGAGTGGCCCATTTTAAGTTAATTTTAAGTCTGCCCACAATGCTCTGCATATTAGTTGCTTTTGGCATGTACACCTCATGTAATCTCATAACCCATTGTAATTCTTTGTATCATGTCTCAATAAACTATTATTATTATTATTATTATTATTATTATTATTATTATTATGTCTGCTTGGAGTCTTGTGGTGCCTTCGATGGAGGTCACTGTCATGGCAATCCGGGTGTCATCCGCAAAGGAAGACACGGAGCTATGGCTTACATCTCTGTCTATGTCAGATATGAGGATGAGGAATAGAATGGGAGCGAGTACGTGCTTTGTGGAACAGAACTTTTCACCGTAGTTGCCTCAGACTTTACTCTGTTTACTATTACTCTTTGTGTTCTATTTGTCAGGAAGTTATAGATCCATCTACCAACTTTTCTTGTTATTCCTTTATCACGCATTTTGTGCGCTATTACACCATGGTCACACTTGTCGAAAGCTTTTGCAAACTCTGTGTATACTACATCTGTATTTTGTTTATCCTCTACAGCATCCAGGACCTTGTCATAATGGTCCAGTAGCTGGGACAGGCAGGAGCGACCTGCTCTAAACCCGTGTTGCCCTGGGTTGTATAATTGATGGGTATCTAGGTGGTTGGCGATCTTGTTTCTTAGAACTATTTTAAAGATTTTTATATGGGATGTTAGTGCTATCGGTCTGTAGTTCTTTGCAATTGCTTTACTGCCACCTTTGTAGAGTAGGGTTATGTCTGTTGTTTTTAGTGAGTGTGAGATGACCCCTGTGTCCATGCTCCCTCTCCATAGAATGCTGAAGGCACGTGACATGGGCTTCGTGCAGTTCTCGATGAACACTGAGTTCCATGAGTCTGGGCCTGGGGCAGAGTGCATGGGCATGTAATTTATTGCCTTTTCAAAGTCTTGTGGTGTTAGGATAATATCCGAGATTTTTGAGATGACCAAATTTTGGGTCTCGTTCATAAAGAATTCATTTGGATTGTCGACCCTTAGTCTGGGTAACGGCTCGCTGAACACTGAGTCGTATCGGGACTTTAGTATCTCACTCATTTCTTGGCGGTCATCTCGCCTAAGCAGGGGCTCAATACTGGATGTTGTTTTTCCCTTAGATTTTGCATAAGAGAAAAAGTATTTTTTTTTTGTTTTTTTTTTAGTTTCGTTTATGGCTTTTAGTTCTTCCTGCGATTCTTGTCTCCTGTAAGATTCCTTCAGCTTAAGTTCGATATTTGCTATTTCATTGACCAGCGTCTCCCTTTGTACTTTCACACACACACAAAAAAAAATTACTACACCATTTTCAAAAACTAAAATTTGTAAATTGTCACCTATAATTTCCAATAACAATCCCTACTTGTTTTAAAGGAGGATACTCACGTTGGCAATTTGAAACCAATCAGAAGAGGCTTTCTGAAGTTATAGCATGGAAATAAAATCCGAGAATGGTCTATACAAAAGTTATATGGCTCCTGCATATGCCAATAGTTGCATGAGCCTTTTCCTTGTTACATTATACCACCGTTGAAAATTTGAAACCGTTCGGTTGCCACGTTCTCAAGTCATTAACAAGAACCTTGGCAGGAAAAATCAGACAGCATCTGAATATTACACCTTCGAGGATACCTGATGCCCAGCCTGTAGATCCTTCAACATTGCGCATGCGTTGAAAATGCCAATTACATATTTGCTGCAAAAATTATAGTTTATAGTCGTTAACAGTGATTGCAAGTAATGCAAAAATAACTATAAATGGCTACGGAAAAAATAAATCATAAATCCTGGGTTCCTGGTGCTTACATATAAAGCTAAGAGCTATATTGTACATGGGGTTATAAACACTTACAATACTCTGGTTGTTAGGTAAGACACATATGCAACATTTAGGTATCTTTATTTCGAAACGTTTCGCCTACACAGTAGGCTTCTTCAGTCTAGTACAGAAAAGTTGTTAGAAGCAGAATAGATGTGAAGACGCGTCTTCACATCTATTCTGCTTCTACCAACTTTTCTGTACTCGACTGAAGCCTACCGTGTAGCAAACCGCTCTAAAACGTCGAAATATGCAATAAAATACGATTTTAGCACATTTTTCTGAGCTTTTTAATGTTTCATGTATTTTTCAAAAATAATATGAAATATTCTCGAAATAAAAATACCTAACTGTTGCATATATGTCTTACCTAACAACCTGTCGGTATTTTATACCATTTTAATATTCACTTACAATACTCTACCTTAGTTGCAGGCTTCTCGCACACCTGCAGTGTCAGAGGTGTACGTACCATACACTCCTCCTCGTACACCTGCGCCCACTCTGCCCCTCATAATCCTCGGGGGTGGCGTTGAACATGAAGTTTCTCCTGTACCTCAACACCTCCGACCCCTCCAGCAGCCCACACATATTTTTGGAGGTAAGCTTCAACTTTCGTGTAGACTTTCTGAAAAAAAATTATATTTTCACCTACTTTTAAGTTGTATTAATAATTTAAAGCTTACACAGTCATGAACAGTTTGTGAAATTATACAGGGATTGTGTTCACCATAAAACACAAACACAAACCATCCCTACTCCCCCCCATACACACAAACTCCATATATTTCGCTCGCTACGTGATCCAAGGAAGGTATTCAGTATTAGAATAGTGCCGAGTGCGGCATAAGTTGATAGTGCTGCTCAATATTATCACTGAAGATTTGAAGGAAATTAGAAAATGCATACAAAGGTCATCATATCGAAACTAATATCCATTTTTTTTCGGTAAAAAATGATAAATTAGGACATACACAGTCAAAATCTAATTGAAACCTTCCGAAGAAATCAGAGACTTATATGCTGAAACACTCAAACATTAGGCTTGAGCATGAAAAGCACTTAAATTTTTTCCCAATTTCTTCTTCTTCTTCAAAAAATAAAAAAAAAGCAAATTGGGACCAAATTGAGGACACGGATGTTATAGACACATTAAGAACATTAAGTTGATCTAACTTAGGCTAACCAAATAAAGTCAAACACTGTGACTTATTCCTGATCGAAAGAAACATTCTCCAATTATTCCACAGACACCAATTTAATTAATAAAACTGACGCATGATAACTTACACAACCTTAGCATCAAGAAATTGTTTCGTTTGAGAAAAACACATTAGCACTAAATAAAAATTTACAGCCGACCAGAAGATGCATTTTCCAGTTATTGTACAGAATCCAACAAAATTTTGTGCCCACACAGCCTAAACCCATGACACGATCCAGCCTTTAAAAAAAAAAAAATACGATGCATCAGCCATGGAAGACTGATGCCGGTCACAATTTTTATACATAAATCAGAGGAAAGCACTAAACCGTAGGAGGCATTCAAATCTGATGCAGGCAAAAATAATGCAGTAATGTAAAATAAAACTATATCATTTCGAGATTAAAAGTGGCAAAATAGCACCGACCGACACACTCCATTAAATATACCAACTTTTTCGTAAGATACACGACTGTTGACACTGTGAAGGTGATCAGAGGAGCCCGTCTCTTGTTATCATCTGAAAGCAAAATTTGGAAACTGTCTATGTAACACTGTACACAGGGCTCCCAGACGTGCAAATAGTCCCAAGAATCTTGCCCAAGATACATTACACCAGTGTTGAAAATTTGAAGCCGATCGAATAAGGCGTTCTCGAGTAATAAATGAAATTGAGAAAGTAAACAAAAATGTTGAGAATGTTCCGAAAAATCGGAGTCTCCCCAACTTAATAACGCCACAAGAATGCGAATTTTGTTCACCCCCCCCCTTTTTTTCTTCTTATTTAAACTCTGTTTTAAATTCTCTACAATAATTTAAGAAATTCTTTTTTTATTTTTATTTTTTAATAATCCATTTTGATAAAATGGATTAATAAAATACTTGCAAAAATACTTCCAAAATCGATTTAAAAACATACTCTAATTAGGATACACCAGCATTTAGGGTTTGAAGACGAGAGTTGCTCACCATGCCCAGCCCTTCTAGGGCAGGGTAGGTGCCAAGGCTGGAGCAGCTTGCTACCATCTGGAGCTCGTAAGCCTGCCCTTCCCGTTAGGGAAGGTGGCGGACCAGAGAGGCCTAGCATCTATCTACCTCCATGCCTCGTGCTGGTGGCGAATGTGGCTAGGCCTGGGGCCAGTTGGTCCCACCGATGAGGGGTATCCCCTCCCATGGGAGACATAGGTCTCTGACACTCCCACGCCAGGGAGCCGGAGCCGGGTCGCCATCTGGTTAAGACCCGGGCCGGGAGCATTCCCGGTGAATCAACACCACCTCCTCCTCCTTTGAAGACGATCAGAAGAGGCATTCTCTAGTTATTCCTGCTGTATAACCCCTGTGGTTTAGCGCTTCTATTTGATTATAATAATAATAATCTAGTTATTCCATGGCGAAGGTCGATCACCATGCCCAGCCCTTCTAGGGCAGGGTAGGTGCCAAGGCTGGAGCTTGCTACCATCTGCGGCTCGCAAGCCTGCCCTTCCCGTCAGCCTCCTTGGGCGGGGAAGGTGGCAGACCAGAGAGGCCTAGCATTATCTACCAACCTGCCTAGTGCTGGTGGGGGAATGTGGCTAGGCCTGGGGCCAGTTGGTCCCACCGCTGAGGGGTACCCCCTCCCATGGGAGACATAGGTCTCTGATACTCCCACGCCAGGGAGCCGGAGCCGGGTCGCCATCTGGTAAAGACCCGGACCGGGAGAATTCCCGGTGAATCAACACCTCCTCCTCCTCCTCCTCCTCCTCCATGGTGAACAATAAAGTTGGTAAATTGAAATCTATAAAGGTGAAAGTGAGTAACAAGTTGTAGTGTTTTTGTGTATTAACAAATCCCATCATCGGTAAATGTTACAAGCCAGTCAGAAAGGTCATTCTCTAGTAAATGATCTGATTACAAAAACTTAAGCTTATTAACTGTTTCAGTTATATTTCAAATTTGCCCTTACTCGGAATAAACTTGATGGTTATAATCCTTATAGAAAATATCGTCAATAATATATTGAAGCCAACCAGAAAAAAAATATTTTTTTTTAATATAAATGAATATCATTATTACTTTTAATCACCATATATTCTTAATTTTAACGTGAATATTTACCCTAGCAATTGGAATACTACTATAATACGTCTATTCTCATCCTTGCCTCGTCACCTCCCCACAGTGACGCCAGACGTACCTGCCAGGGTGTGTCCGGGCGGTGTGGCGTGTGTACCACTGGTGCGGTGTGCACCTAGCTACCACGAGGTGCAGAACCAGCCACAGCTGGCTTGTTCCATCTTCGGTGGTGCTGTGGGAGTCTGCTGCCCTGGACAACACAATGCCAGTGAGTTCAAGTCTTGGTTCTCTCACCTGTTATTTGTGTCAACGTAATTTATTTATGTGTACCACTTGATCTGTGTACGCGTGTATTTTATTGTACATGTATATGTAGCAGTCACTTGTAAGACTAAACATGGGTCATTTGGTAGATAACCCGCGGCAGATGTTAAAGGAAGCAAAGCATTCCATTAAGCTTCCTCAGCTGAACTTCAACTATGACTTCGTCAACAAGGCTCTGAAGCTGGGCCTCTTGAGTTTGAAGGAGAGAGACGTTTTGGAAACGGTAAATATCTTCATTTTTTTTCCTACCTCAGTCATTATGTCACATTTTCCGTATCAAATAATGCTTTAGTTAGAAATTACTTTGCATCGAGATATCGCCTGACTACACAAATCAGCTTAATGAACAGGGGCGAGCACTGCAGTTTCCGCGCAGAGTATGAAAATAAATCGAAAAATATTGAAAATGAGTTTTGTTGACAGAAAGACATAAGATATATAAGATAAAAGCATAATAAAGACGGCCAAAATAATAATAATAATTGCATATGATGAGAGTGCAGTCATCGGAGACCTTTTGTCTAACGATGTTCCTGCTTATAACTGTACAGTTTTCTCTATTGCCTCTCTGGTATACTCAAAGAAAACGGTGTTTTAACACGGGAAACAATAAGAAATAACTTAAAAATGTAAGTAATGCATAGAAAAAGCCCAAAATAGCGCGATTTTCATGAATCTTTTGACGTAAATGAGGCGTGAGCGTCTCCGCGATTATCTCGAAAGTAAGATTTTGGCCTATTGTTTGATCCCCCTCCATTATTAATGATTAAATTGAAAAGATTTTCACAGGGAACGTAAAGCAGTGTGTTTGTATTTACAATGGTAAAAAATTTTGAATATCTCAAATATTTTATTTTGTGGGGGTAAAAAGGCAGATATTTTGGCGAGTGTCAAAAGCGTTACAAATTTAATTGTTTTCAGCATGAAGATAAGCTATCTTACATTCATTGATTCCATTGGTAATTCGTGTTAGACATATTCTACGAGTGGGAAGTGTCCCCAGTGCCACAAGTGCCACCAGTAGGAAGTGTCCCCAGTGCCGCAAGTGCCACCAGTGGGAAGTTTCCCCAGTGCCGCAAGTGCCAGCAGTGGGAAGTGTCCCCAGTGCCGCAAGTGCCAGCAGTGGGAAGTGTCCCCAGTGCCGCAAGTGCCACCAGTGGGAAGTGTCACCAGTGCCGCAAGTGCCACCAGACCGGAAGAGGATGCTGCCATTTGTCATAATCAGTATTTTTTTTCTCTGTGTTGTTTGTTGGTCGATCGTATTGAAACTTTATCATATCATTCTAAGTACATGCTTCTAAACGTATACCAAAAAGCAAACAAATGGGACGACAAATAACGGAGACACCATGAACTGCAGCGCTCGCCCATTATTTCAACATACTAAATTAACGTTCCACATTCAAGAACGACTACGTACTGTAAAAATGTTAAGAAAACATTTCTGAATCTGCCTGTAACACCAGTTTCACATAATTTGCCTGTAAACTCATTTGTACTGCAATACTATGTTTTTATAAATGTGCTTAATACTTTGAAGCTCTATGTTGTTGTGAATATTGACAGTATTGCAAATAAATTTGAATAATATGGATATCTAAAATATCAGAAGGCAGTCTAGAAAATGGTAGTTTTAAATGATCATACCTGCTGAGAGCATGGAGTGTCCAGTGATGTGACCTCACGCCGGAGGTAGAACAAACACAATGTATTCTCCTGCTACAGAGGTTACAAGATGAGGGCATCCAGGTTGCGGACACTAGCGACCCAGCCTACCACCATCTTCAATTCTTCAAAACATCTTCCCTCGCTATTAACCTTCACAAGGCTGCCACTGTCCACGTCAAGGCTGCACACCACCTCAGGGCCAAGTAAGTCTAAGTTTCCTCCTTACCTAATATTTCTCTTCCTCATCTAAAAAAATCCTCATGCTTAACGACTGCTTTTCAGCCCTGGCCTAACAATTTAAGGATATTGGCCAACTTCTCTCAGCTTTCAGCTAAACCTCATCAATCAGCGATTTTATAAATCACGGATTATTATTACTCATACACATAAACACAAAACTGTATGTAACACTGTATCCTAACGAAGATGTCATGTAAATCAGCAAACACTAGACATAAGCAAGTAAAACTTAAAACTATTTTTCTCGGCAAACAGGTTTGGTCTGAGCCCCCTGCAGGCTGGGTATGGTCTACAACAGATCGACGTGACCAACACCAGATTCGCCAACACCTGCCAGAGGAGCCCCACGTGCCAGAAGAGAGACCTCTACTACCGCAGAGTCGATGGCGCCTGCAACAACCTGGTTAATCCCTTGATGGGCCAGGCCAGGACAACCTTTCATAGGCTATGTCCTCCATACTACAGCGATGGTGAGTGCTGCCGCATCCTCGCCTCACTTAACCTATCTGTCGTCTGCCTGTTAAAAATAAATATGTTAACATATTTCCCAACAAATGTTTTTCCTGGTGACAGGCCTGTCAATGCCCCGAGTGAGCCGGACGGGTAGTAACCTTCCCTCTGCACGACTGGTGTCCACCAGCATTGCTGGCGACATGGACAGACCCAGCTCAGACTTAACTCACTCCGTGATGCAAATGGGTCAGTTTATCAACCATGACATCAACAACACTCCCATCAACAGGCTTAGTGAGTAAAACTGTATTTACGGTGGTAGTAACAAAATAATTAGACCGCAGTGTCGTTCACTTGGAGAGAGAGAGATGCCTCGTGCTGCCTGAGGTCACCCATCCAAATACTAGCAAGACTTCCCTGAGTTTACCTCGTTCTCGAGTTGGGTTTCAGGGACGTGGTTCTCATGAAAGAGAGGGTTTACATCAAGGTTCTAGCTCCGGGGCCAGGTCAAATACCCACGTTCTGATGAAATCCCTGCCCGCGACGCACCTCTACTCCTTCATTTGTTTTCTGTTTTGTTTACGCAAAAAAAAATTAAGGACCATAAAATGGTCTTTAACGAATTACCATGACACTTGTTTTAAGTCGTTACTAGCCAATAACTTCTAGACATAACATTTCCTCTGAATATTCCCTATTCGCCGAGAAATTAGAACATCCTTGACCAAGTAAATAAGACAATGCGAATTATGGACGTTATTGTGAAGATATTTCGTCCATCGAGGACTATCAATTTATGGATTGATAACGTTTTCACAGTACAGTGCCATAACCCATATTGTGTCTTATTTACATACTGTCTTATTTACATACTCTACCAGTGTACTACCATCCTTGACCATATGTGCTGATACGTGTGTGTGTTAAAGTAAACTTGACCAGGGCTTCTCTGGGTTGGTCAGATAACAGTGGTATCCAGTGTTGTTCGGACAACAACCGTGGCTTCGCTGAAGCTGCCTTCCTCCATCCCGCTTGCTTCCCCATCGAGGTTCCCGCCAATGACACCTTCTACCGCAGGAACGGTCGCCGTTGCATGAACTTCGTCAGGTCTATGTTTGCTCCCCGCAACTCTCCGTGTGGTCTAGGTTATGCTGAGCAGGTAAACAAGATGGTGTCTGGTGTTATTTACACTTTTTCTTCTTGTGGAGATATTTGTTTTAATCCCCGTGTATCAGATTCTAGAGAAAATGCAGTGACTTTTCTTCCCTAGTGCCTATGTTACAAAGAGGCTTATAACTGTTTTCTCTCCCGGTGGGAAATAGGGGGGATGGGTGATGTCGAAGTGCCAGTTCCTACCTGCAAGTTCAAGGGGGCACTGCCAGGTGTAAGAACTTGAGACCCAGTTGTTAATTGATAAGTTGTTAAGTGATCAGTGTCTCTGACATTTTGTTACATTGAATGATCAAATAACATTCACCACTGCCAGCAGTGTGGCAACAGTAACTAGGGTACAGGCCCAGTATAGGCTGATTTTGAATGCCCGGAGGCGTTAGTCTCATACATAAATCCAAGAGTCAACATGGCCAGGTATTGTGGCACCTCGGGAGCCAGGTTAATTAGTGACGTCTCCCTGAGGATAATAGAACTAGTATGCTGAGTTAATCAGAGGCGAGACTCTAGACACAGTTCACTCCTCGATGTTCCCCGTGTCCACCTAACACTATGTAAAAACTCAATGCACATAAAAGGCACGAAAATTTGGAATTCATTACCTGTCATTGCCAAAGAAACCCTACCTGTACACCAATTCAAAGCGATGCTAAAAAACCACCTTCTCACCCAAAGCTAATTGCTCCATATCAACCATTCCCAGCAAAGTAGAATAATCACTTAACGTAAAACCTGACTTTAAAGTCAATGTATTGTATGAATGAACGAATGAATGAATGTAAAACCTGTTATGAATAATACTTACTTAGCTAATTATTCCCACAACACTTACATTATAATGACCACGTAAACTAACTGCAATGCAATTGTTTTAAATTGTTATCTCACTCAATTAGTTGCATTGCTGCAATAAATTGCTACAATTAATTGATATGTTCAACTTATATTCAAACTTTAAAACTTAGATATGCAACTTTACTTATTATATAAATTATCAACCATATTATTATTATTATTATTATAATCAAATAGAAGCGCTAAACCACAGGGGTTATACAGCGCTGCAGGTTATTGTAGGATGCAGGGAGAGTGAGTTGTAAGAGGGAGATGGACGATTAGTAGGGTATGGAGTGCTAGATGACGGTGGGTAGTGCAGGGAAGGAGGGTAGCAAGAGATCGAGGTAGAAGGGACTGAGGGAGGTGCTAGAGGTATAATCTTCAGAGTTTGTGTAGTAAGTCAGTTTCTGTCAAAAAGTCAACAAGAGAGTCAGGATTAAAGGAGGGTCCATCTGCAAGAAGGGAAGGTAAAGAAAGGGCCGCAGAGCGAAGACGTCGTTGAAGGTAAATTCTGCGTGCTCGTTGATAGAGTGGGCAGTCCAACAGGATATGTCGAACAGACACTGGAACCTGACAATGCTCACAGAGAGGGGCAGGGAGCCTCTCCATGAGATACCCGTGAGTAAGACGAGTGTGGCCGATGCGAAGACGGGAGAGAGTAGTCTCCCAACCTCGACATTGGTGACAAGAAGAAGGCCAGAAACCTATAACCGGTTTAATAGAATGAAGTTTGTTATTCAGCAGGTCAGACCAGCGTTGTTGCCAACGGGTGCGAAGGTGGGTAGCAATGACCGCAAAATAGTCCGTGAAAGGAACACCTCTATATGAAACTGGAAGGTCATGTACTGCTGACCGCGCAGCAGTGTCTGCCTGTTCATTGCCCTGTACGTCAACATGACCAGGGACCCAACAAAAACAATATCTTTATGCTTGCTAAAGATATGGCGTAACCAAAGGTGGATACGAAGAACTAGGGGTGAGGTGTATCAATTTTACGGATAGCCTGTAAAGCACTAAGGGAGTCTGAAACGACCACAAATGGTGATACAGGCATAGATGCAATACGGATAAGTGCCACAAGAATGGCATACAATTCAGCCGTAAATATGCTAGCCGAGGGTAATAGATGCCCTCGTACGACGCTGTCCGGAAACACTGCTGCGAATCCGACGCCGTCAGATGACTTTGAACCATCGGTGTATACTGCGATGGCATGGGAATGAGAACGAAAATGGTCTAGAAAGAAAGAGCGAGAAGCCGCCGTAGGCAGTTGGGCTTTCGCGCAAGGTAGAGGAATAGAACAGACACGGACAGCAGGAACTTCCCAAGGGGGTAGAGGAAAGGGTGAAGCCACATGAACATATAAAGGCGGAAGCTGAAAGGAAGACAAGAGTGAATGCAGACGAAGAGAAAAGGGACGAAGTAAACAGGGGCGACGAACAAATAACGAGCGTCTACTAACATCTGTGACAATCCTATACATGGAAGGATTGCGGAGGTCATGAGAGCGAACATAATAGCGAATGCAATGTGCATCGCGACGATCGGACAAGGATGGAATGTTCGCTTCTACATAGAGGCTCTCAACCGGGGAAGAACGAAAAGCACCAAGGCATAAGCATAATCCCTGGTGATGGATGGGATTAAGGCTGGAAAGAGTGGCAGGAGAGGCTGCCGAATATATCTGGTCACCATAATCGAGTTTCGATAGAATTAGGGCCGAATGTAGACGAAGGAGAGTTCTACGATCAGCCCCCCATGAAAGATGTGCGAGGGTTTTAAGGAGGTTCAGCCGGCTATGACAAGTCGCCTTCAGAGAGGTAATGTGAGGTTTCCAGGACAATCTGCGGTCAAACAGGAGGCCGAGAAACCTGACTGTATCACGTTCTGGGATACGTGAGCCGTATAGGTACAATGGATGATCTGAGACCACTGAACGTCTAGTGAACGTAATTTGATGAGTTTTGCCACTAGAAAATTTAAACCCGTGAGTGGTGGCCCAATCAGAAACCCGGTTGATGGCATGCTGGAGGGAAACTGCAATGAGGTGACAGTCAGCACCTGCACAAGCTATAGCAAAGTCATCCACATAGAGCGATGACCAAATATTGGATGGGAGAACAGATGCCAGATTATTTATAGCAAGCAGAAAAAGTGTTGTGCTCAGAACACATCCCTGGGGGACACCTTCAGCTTGGACAAATTCCGGGGAGAGTTCATTACTAACCGGACCCGGAAATGTCTGTCAGTTAAGAAAGCCTTAAGAAAGAATGGTAGGTTGCCTCGGAGGCCTAAGGAGTGGGCCTGGGCCAAGATATTATATCTCCAAGTTGTATCATAAGCCTTCTCAAGGTCGAAAAAGATAGCGATAACCGAATGGTTATTCGCAAAGGCATTACGAATATACGTATCCAAGCGCAGCAAGGGGTCAATGGCAGAACGGCCCTTACGGAAGCCATACTGACTAGGGGAGAGACTACTGTGAGTCTCTAAATACCACATCAAACGTCTATTAACTAGACGTTCCATCACCTTGCAAACTGCACTGGTAAGAGCGATGGGACGGTAGTGAGAGGGATCACGTCCCGTAGCACCTGGTTTTCGAAAAGGGAGAACAATAGCAGACTTCCACAGCTGGGGAATAACTCCTTGCGACCATACAAGATTAAAGAGTCGTAAGAGGACAGTAAGAGCAGACTGATGTAAATGCTGTAGCATACGAATATGTATGCCGTCTGGCCCAGCTGCCGATGATCGGCAAGCAGAGAGTGTTGCCTCCAGTTCTTGAAGGGTAAAAGGCACATTATAGGATTCTTCTCTAAGAGAAGAAAAATCTAAGGGCTTTAACTCGCTGGCAGACTTAGAAGAAAGGAACGAGGGCATAGATGGAGCCCCTGAGAAATGCGGACGAGATGATTACCAATTTCAGTGGCAACGGCAAGAGGGTGTGCTATATCGACACCAGCAACCTGAAGAACAGGAGCCGGGTCGGGGGAGAATTTACCACTCAATTTCCGCACTTTCTTCCAGACTGCACTCATCGAGGAAGCCGAAGTGACAGTAGAAACGTAATCTCGCCAGCAAGTGCGTTTAGCATCACGTATGACACGGCGAGCAATAGCTCTCTTCTGCTTGAAATCAAGGAGTCTCTCTGTGGTTCTGTTATACCGATACCTGCCCCATGCAGCGCGTTTCAAACGCACTGCCCGAGCACAAGTAGGAGACCACCAAGGCACGCACTTCTGAGGATGCTTGCCCGAGGTTTGGGGAATAGAATGTGAAGCTGCTGTGAAGATGGAGGACGAAAAGAGATGTAAAACCTCATCAATGGAGGACGAGGTAGGAACCTCATGAAAGGCAGTAAGATGTGCGTAAAGGTCCCATTTCGCCCGGTCAAATTGCCAGCGTGGGCAATGAGGAGGTGGAGAAAACAGAGGGGACTTTAGGATGATTGGGAAATGATCGCTGTCATGCAAGTCCGGGAGGACAGACCAGGTGAAGTCAAGGACAGTTGATGAAGAGCAGATGGAAAGATCGATGCAGGAGAAAGAATGAGTTCGGGGATCAAAATGGGTAGGAGTACCCGTATTTAAAACATGGAGGGGAAGAGAAGCAAGAAATGCCTCCAACTGAATACCACGGGAGTCACAGTGCGACCCTCCCCAGAGAAAGTGGTGCGCGTTAAAATCGCCAAGTAATAGAAGGGGTGGCGGTAAGGAAGAAACCAGAAAATCAATATCTGGGATAGACAATGTCCGCGAAGGGGAGAGATATAAAGAACAGAGTGTATACCACTTATTCAAGTGGATACGGGCTGCGGTGTAATGTAAGGAAGAAGGGACATAGAGCTGACGGTATGGAACACCAGTGCGTATAAGAAGAGCACTTTCGTTAAAGGTTCCATCGGAAAAAGGATCCGATGAATATAACAAATTATAGCCTGAAAAGGGCCTGATAACAGTGGATTGTAATTTGGGTTCTTGCAAACAGACCCCAATAGGGGAAAACTGGGAGAGCAACACCTGAAGCTCACCCCTGTTACCCCTGAGGCCTCGGATATTCCACTGCAAATAAGCCATGATTTATGGAGAGAAAGATATAAGTGGAAGTGAGAGGAATCTATGGACTAGGGTTAGAAAAGTCCACGTGCGGAGGTAGCGGAAGACCTGTAATCAGAGAAGGAGGAGGACGTTGTGAAGGAAGGGGGGGTTGAGACGAAGAAGAGAGATGAGGAACCTCAGGTGGAGTAGTGTCCATCATCTGTCCAGTCTCTGTAATATATTCTGAAATAGCTTCCAGTGTTTCGGAAGACAAAGATGCAGAATGTGGGACTACATTAGAAATGGAAGAAGAGTGAGCAACGATCGGGGAGTCTATAGACTGCACTAAAGTAGAGGACGAGGAGGTAGAAGAGGGAACTGTCGTAGGGACTTGGGAGGGGACAGGGGATGAAGGTAGAGTATGAGGAGGAGGATGAACCTCCACACACGTTACAGAACTAGTCGGAGGCGAAGAACCTGGCAATAGGGATTTTTTGCCGGGCTTATAAGAGGGGGGGCGCTGAGGTTTAGGTGTAGGACGAGGACGTGTAGACTCAGAATTGTGCGAGTGAATAGAGGAAGGAGTGTGGATAGTATGGGAAGCCGAGGTAGGGACCTCGGAGCCAAGAACATCAAAAGGATTCGAGACAGGGGTGACGGAGGATGAGGCAACCACAGAGGAAGCCGTGGAAGTTGGGACCCCAGAAGCGGGGTGACGTTTAGCAATTCGAGAATAAGAAATACGGGGAAGTTTCCCTTGAAGGCGAAGATGAGAGACAGCCATAGCATAGGAGAAGCCTTCCGCCTCTTTGAGACAACGGATTTCCCGCTCATTCAGGTAAACCTGACAACGGCGAGAATATGAAGGATGTGCCTCATGACAGTTAAGGCAAGAGGGAGGTAGAGTACAAGAAGAACTGGCATGGTCGTCAGCACCACAGACTGGGCATTCGGCCATGGACCTGCAATATTTTGCTGGATGACCAAAACGCCAGCAGTTTCTACACTGCTGCGGTGTAGGGGTCACCTTTCGAACTTGTAAACGTTGACCTGCAATGTAGACCGAAGGTGGCAGTTCTCGGCAGTCAAACGTTAAACGAGCTATATTGCAAGGATAACGTCTTCGCTTATTGGCTGGGAGGACAAAAGTGTCAACTTTAAGGATAGGGAGTTCTTGGACCCTCAAGCTGCTCGAAAATGTCATCACCACATGTCTGGAAATTCCGTTGGACAATGGTGTGGGGCAAAATGACAGAACCACAACAAGAATTAAGGGAATGGTGCTTGTCAATAGTAACAGGTGTATTGTCAATGGTCGTAAGAAGAGAAAGATCGCGAGCTTGGCCAGCATTCTGGACCGTGATGATGCGAGTGCCGCTCTTGAGAGCGTGAAATGAGATGTTTTGACCAACATGGCGTAGCAGAGCCTTACCAATACTATGGTCTGAAAGATAGGTATTAGGAGAAGTTGGACGAAGAGTAAAAAACTTTGTCCATTGAGTAGTTTGAAACAGAGAGTTTAAGGGGAGTGCGCGACGAGCTTGTCGTTTTTGAGAGGAACGAGAAGAAAGTGTCGAATCGTCATGTGTGGGTCTTGGTCGTTTGGGTGTTGGACCAGGGGTGGTCCGATGTGAGACGGGCGAGCGATTCGAAAATTGCCGCACCGTCGAGGGAGAAGAGCGTAGGTCAGATGTATCTAAAGGGCCAGTCAGGTCCCTGGGACCTGAAGCAGGTGACGAACTGGCACCTGCTTCAGGTACAGGGGTATTAGGGTTGTCCGAAGAGTTATCCATTAACAAGGTAGGGTCAGAACTAGGTGCGGTATCAAGGGGCCCGGGGGTAGAGTCACGGATTAGGGCATCCATGGTTAGGTTACTTCTTTCTTTTTGTTTTTAAGAAAAAAAAAAAGAAAAAAGAAAATAAAAATAAAAAAAGAAATAAAAAAAGGGGGGAACGTGGAGGAATAGCTCCTAGGAGGAATGAAAGGGGCGTAAATCCCCCTCCGCGCCCAAGAGGACCTCAACACCGCAAGTAGTGCAGATGCTGCATGGAACCCGTGCCATACCCTACCCTTCATGCCAGTAAACCAGCAATCCGGGATAGCAACCTCACATCCACCGAGCCACCTCGGCGGACAAAAGAGAGGGCGGCCGGATATCCGCCACAAAGCATACCGCCTTCGGCCACCACCCCCGGAATCCGAAAGGTGGCCTCCAGAGATACACCCGTCGCCCGAAAGATACCCAAGGCCACCCCCCGGGAGACCGGAGAGGGATCGGGACATCCCCAGGCGATCCAGATTCCACGGCAAACTACACCACCGCCAAGAACCTCAACGGAATGGGAATGGACCACGGTACCCTTCCCCCTACCTAGGAACTAGAAAGCCTGTGGAGAGAAGCTCCCAGGGTAAAAATGGGAAGGAAATAAGGGAGGGATGAGGAGGAGGAGGAGGAAAGGGAAAAGGGAGGATGGGGAATATGGGAAAGGGAGGGGGATTGGGGGGTAATTAGGTTCGGTCTGAGGAAGAAGACCAAAAGGTCCAATTCCTCAGACCGATAGCCTCTTTACCTCGTCAAGGAGCCCCCCTTAAAGAGGATTATCAACCATAACTTTTTATTATTATTATTGCTTTAATTTGTTTAATCTGATTTAATTAATTTTATAATGAAGACAAAAGTACAAAACTATGTTCAAATTTCATAGCTTAAATACTCACCTTTACTCATTGTATACTATCTACAATAATTCTTACAATTTAGTTTTAAGTTAATTTTAAGTCTGCCCAAAATGCCCTGCATACTAGGGGCTTTTGGCATGTACACCTCATGTAATCTCAATAACCAAATGTAATTCTTTGTATCATGTCCAAATAAAAATTATTATTATTATTATTATTATTATTATTATAGCGGCTTCCTTGGATCAGGAGCCACACCTTGAGATCGGGCTCTTAAAGTCGAGGATATTACCCTCACGTGTGCTAAATATTGAGGGTCAGCTGTAATGATTTAACGACATTCAGATAATGCAACAACTCTTTTAGTAAGCAGGACATTAGTGTTAACTAACATTCTGGCCAGAGGAAGCAATCACACGCCATCTAGAGACCTCGGGAATTTAGACACCTGAGACACAGGTAGTCCTCTTTAGTTTCCTTGTTCATTAACTAGATTACAATCCATAATTTGTACATTGGTGGTGGAGATTAATTAATGACAATAGTGTCAGGGTAAGGACTCACGTGTTGCTATTAAGTTCTATAGCTTGTCAAAGCGTCACATTTACCGTGTCGTACACTATCCTCGTGTTAATGGGACATATCCAGTAAACAAGTGTGCAGAAACAATGATCCTGGTAGTGGATGCAAGGAGAAAGTCTACAGTCGTATCTGGTAAGTATGATAGTGTCCAGAGTACTTGTGATTTACAGCCCCTATATAGGAATCATCCACCAGATTGTGTCAGAGGTTTGAGGCGGTTGGCATTCTCTGAGTGCAAGACTGACATCAACTTGAGTAATAAATAAAAGTTAGTAGGTACTATTTCCTTGACACTCCCATTGTTAACATCTCATCACCAGTCTCACAACTTCGCATTATTCACATCTCTATCTGACAGATGAACCAGGTCACACACTTCCTGGACGGGTCTAACATTTACGGGTCCAGTGCCACGGAGGAGCAGCAGTTGAGAGTGTTCCGTAGAGGTCTGCTCAGAGTGCAAGAGAATGACCTCCTCCCAGCTGACTTACAGGTCATTGAGTGTGAGACCACCATAGAAGAATTACCTTGTTTCATGGCTGGTAAATATGAATTTCATTAGGAAATTTCTTGTTACAGAACATTTAACGTTCCTCTTTACTAATTATTGCGAGGATGTTATAAGCTCGTCTTAGCGTATTGTATTATAGGAGACCATATTGACCTAGAATGACCCCTGACAGGAGATAACCGGGTGAACCAGCAAGTGATGTTGTCTGCCATGCACACAGTCTGGGTGAGGATACATAACCGTATAGCACGGGAGCTGGCACGCCTCAACCCACACTGGTCAGACGAGTCTTTCTACCAGGAGACCAAGAGGATTGTGGTGGCCCTTTACCAGCATATAATCTACAACGAGTGGCTACCTGATGTACTTGGTGAGTATCGCCCTCTCTTTCCTTCCAATATTAGTAATAGCAACAGGTGACTAGTTGATGTAGCAGTTATAGTGGGGTTCTTGAGATCTGCTCAAGGCACATTTCATTAAGAAAAAAGAAAGAGAAGGATGTAAACTAGAAAGAGAGAGACGTTTCCTATACAGACGAAGGCGAAGAACCACAGAGCCACTGAGAAGGGCCAATATATCTGAAATACGAAGGGAGACACTGGTCAATGAAATGGCAAAATATCGAACTTAACCTGAAGGAATCTTACATGAGACAAGAATCGCAGGAAGAACTAAAAGCCATAAAGGAAATTGAAACCCCCCAAAATACTTCTTCTCTTATGCCAAATCTAAAGGAAAAAACAACACCAGTATTGGGTGTTACAAAATGACGTGATATCTATTAGAAATAGACACCTCCAGTGAACACTAGAAAGGATAGCCCTTCTAGCATCCAGCCTGTTACTGGGCTTTTGCAACAAAGTCAGTATCCTGGTCCAGTTATCCGACATTCAATAGAAGGATCTCAACTGAGAGGGTACTAACCAAAGAAATATATTTAAAATGTTTATTAACAAAATGTCTAAGGTAAATTAGGAGGTTAGCTCCTAAACAATACAATAAGATTGTGCTGAAGGCACATATATCTGGTTATTATGTAACATCTGGTACAAAGTCAGCAATTTACAATAATATGCAGATATATACAAATAAGTGTAGATGTGTGTATGAGTGAGCTCCAGGTAACTCTTTAAGACTCTACTCAACCAGTGACCGACTGAACGTCTTCTCATAAGCTAGCTTCTCTAACAAACTGACAATCAGAACAGCTTGATTGAACAGTAAAATGACCAATTCGCAGAACAGCAATATAACAAGCAACAGCAACACAGCGTCAGGAACAAGGAGATATAAAAACGACCCTAACTGGGGACCATCAGCAGATCCTCCAAAATAGTCACAAAACTCCCTTATTACTGAATCTAGGTTCAGCATAAAATCCCAGACTGTGGCGATGCACAGATGCCTTAACGAATTAGGTCAAGAGCTATAGCTAGAGACCTGAGTTATCTCAGAGTGTCAATGTGACACACAACCCAGTACAGCGTCGAAAATCACTTAGTCTAGTCTATTCTCTGTGAACAGAGTTACACAGAGTCCAGAGAAGTATGTTTCGTCTCACCACCGAATACATACTCTACCAAACAGAGTCTAAATGACGAGAAAACAGCAGAGACAAGAGCGAGGTCTTGTCTCCTCGAGAGTCAGCAGGGAAGAGAGGAAGAGTAAGGAGAAGCAGTCTATACCTCAGGTGATCACGCCACCGACTGACTGCCCAGCCAGAAGTTGGCAGTATAACAAGCGAAGTGTCGTAAGCGGTAGTTTGCCAACTCCAGGGCAGCTACAACACACTTGAGTACAATATGTAAGGTTACATCCTACCTAATAAAATAGCTATGTCAAATAATAATATAAAGCAAGATATGAACGATTTAGCTATTATCGAAAATATCAGCAATATAAAATTATAAAAGAAAATATATATAAAATATATCATATAAACATGTATATACATTGTGGCCCATTCTGGGGTCGCAATATTGGGTCCCTGCTTAGGCGAGATGGGACATTCACAAATGACAGCCAAGAAATGAGTGAGATTGTTACGATTCGAACCTTCGTCTAGGGGCTGGTTACCTTCGTAACAATATCACTTTGAGTAGAAACTTAGAATCTTATAAAATCAGGTAATAAGGAGAGTTCAACAAGCCTTTTCCGTTTTTTATTAAAACCTTAAATGCTTAGCTGAGGTATATAACAAGGTCACTTGAATATATCATAGTCCGATCTTTTTCAATCACATAAAATTAGAGTATGTATAAGAGCGCTTAATTTAACACTTCCCATAAAAATATAGTATTTACAAGAGCGCTTATAGTAACAATACAATCAGTGTCAATAGACACACAAACACTTTAGAGTCTATATATATATACACCCGGTTAACATAGTTCTCTTGAGTATCACTTAGAAGATATAATACATCACTGAATTTCACAACGAATTCCTACGATGATAATCCGACAGATTCTTAGCAAACAATTCCTCTAAAGAGTAAGAGCGCTTAATCCAGAATAGCGATGAACAGCTGAGACCTCTTTACCGAGACAGAGGGAAGGGAGGACTGTCCACAACAGAACACTCCGGTATAACCTCAACTCGGTCAAGAGGGTAGAGAGGGCTGAACTACCTCAACAAGAGCATACCTCGTTAAACCTTAGACAGGCGTTACAAACCTACCTAACACATACTCCCTATATATACATTATACCCGGGTATACTAATTACAAATTCATAAACCAGATTATATTATAAACTAGTGGAATCTTTAATTAGCTTTATTAAAGAAACCCTGAGTATAATATTAAGTGGACAATTCCATATAAATTATATATAAAGACCTTGGGCGTAACACCCCCCCCTCCGAGGACTAAACGTCGCCGTATAAGATGACTTCACAAAAAGAAAGACATAAAACACAAGTCTTTCTATTGACGACAAAATGCTTCTTCAAGAAACTTGAAATTCTTGGGTCACCCAACTACAGAAGCGTCGACACCAGCGCTTCAGGTAAAAGAAGTGTTTCCAGTAAGAGACCTCCGGTGACCCTTGACAGTAGGGGAAGCCAGGTCAAGACAACAGGAGACATAGCCACTGCAGAAATAAGTTCTGGATACCATAAGGTGGCTTTAGAAAGCATAGCAGGTCTCCTCAGTGGTTACAAGAATCGAATAGCTGTAAATAGACAAATACAAAACATTAAAGCGATGCCTTAAAAGAAAATATAAAGTAAAAATAAATTTTCTTTCTTACGTCTTTGAATAGAAGCAAAAAAAAATTAAAATTATGAAATTACATTTAATGACGTTTCTTTTAGGGACGGGACAGTGCATCTGCAATAACATTATCAGCTCCTTTAATATGTTGAATACTTATAGCAAATGGTTGTATCCTAAGGGACCATCTTTGAATTCTAGCATTTTTGGCCTTCATAGTGTTTATAAACGTTAAGGGATTATGATCAGTTCTTACTCTAATTTTATGAGGAGTGGTCCCAAGATAGACTTCAAAATGTTCCAAAGCTAAGACCAAAGCTAGTGCCTCTTTTTCAACGGTAGCATACGTTAATTGATGGGATTTCAATTTAGCAGAAAAATAACAGACTGGGTGTAAAAGGTCGGAAGAGGAGGAAGGTTGTAGAAGAACAGCGCCCACAGCGTAATCACTGGCATCGACTTGTAAAGTAAAAGGAGCTTCGAACACAGGGCTCTGTAGGACTGGAGAGGAACCAAGTAGACGCTTTAGACGAGTAAAGGCTAGCTCACTTGCAGTTGTCCATTCAAAGGGAACTTTAGAACTTGTAAGCTCAAAAAGGGGTGCCGCCACTTGTGAAAAATTAGGGCAAAACCGGCGGTAGTAACCAGCCATCCCTAGGAACCTTTGCACGCCCTTCTTGTCTTTTGGAACGGGGAAATCCATAATAGCCAGAATCTTAGCGTTGACTGGGGCAACAGTTCCTTGTCCTATATTAAATCCCAAGTATTTTATTCGGGCTTGTCCGAACTCACATTTAGTTAGATTGACAGTAAAATGGTGCTCGTCTAGTTTTTCAGAAGGGCCTCCAGTCGTATCTTGTGTTGGTGCCAGTCATCACTAAATACTACCAGATCATCAAGGTAGGCTTCGACGCCTTCCAAGTCGAACGTCAGCCTGTTCATAAGCCTCTGGAAGGTAGAAGCCGCGTTGCAGAGTCCGAAGGGCATCACTAGGTAATTAAACAGGCCTCCAGGCACTGTAAAAGAAGAAATTTCCTGAGCTCGTGGTGATAAAGGCACCTGATAATAACCACGCAGGAGGTCCAAACGACTGACGTATTTGGCACTGGAAATTGTGTCAATCAGGTCGTCAACCCTAGGAAGGGGAAATCCATCTGGCACCGTTATGGAATTTACTCTACGATAGTCGGTACACATTCTATATGAACCGTCCGACTTAGGTACCAGGACACACGGAGAAGCCCAAGGGCTCTTACTAGGTTCAATCAAACCATGGTCCAGTAGGAAATGTATCTCATCCCTTAGAGCCTTATTCTTAACTGGGCTAACCCGATAAGGTGCTTGCTTGATCGGTGCAGCTCCTTGCACGTCCACATCGTGCATCCCCATAGAACATTGTCGGGGGATATCTCCAAAGAGACTGCTATAAGTGTAGATCAAGTCTCTGATTTCACTTGCTCTTCCCTTGTCTAAATTACTGAAAAATTTATCTAGGTTTCCCAATATTTCCGAGTTCTTTAATCTTATCTCTACTCCCCGGGAACAATCTTCCTTACTGGGGTCGTCTTCTTGAGAGCGCACAGCAGCCATAGGGATGACACCTTCATGGTATTTCTTCAGCTGATTTATGTGGTAAGTATGAGTAGACTTCTTTCCCGGTGTTCTCACCACATAATTTACTTTACTTAGTTTCTTCAACACTTCCATAGGACCCTCGTACTTGGGTTGCAAGGTATGCCCCGGCACCGGCTTTAGGGCTAATACCTTGTCTCCCACGTTCAAAGAACGTTCAACAGCGGACTTGTCATAACGTTGTTTCATTTGATTTTGAGCTCGTCTCAGGTTATCGGCAGCCAATTGCCGAGTAAATGACAAGTGTTGCTGCATTGCTGAGGGAGACAGACATAAAGGAGGTTCCGTTCGTCCCGACCACACGTCCTTTAACATTGCTAACGGCCCTCTGACTGCATGACCATAAATAAGCTCAAAGGGGCTATATCCCAGGCTTTCCTGTTCACTCTCGTAGGGCAAGGAGGAGGAATGGAAGGCCTTCGTCCCAGTCCTTTGAGAACTGCTCGCAATAGGCCCTCATCATGACCTTGAGTGTTTGGTGGAACCTCTCCAAGGCTCCTGGGTTTGCGGTCTATAAGCTGTTGAAACTATGGGTTTAATTCCGACCCTGGACAAAGCCTCACGAAAAACCTTTGATGTAAAATTCGTTCCTTGGTCGGATTGGATCTCCTTAGGTAATCCGAACTGTGCGAAGAACCGAAATAAGACTCTTACAATAGCCTTAGCACTAATCTTTCGTAGGGGCACGGCTTCCGGATACCGGGTTGTCGTATCCATAATAGTAAGGAGGTATTGGTTGCCGAGCTTGGCTTTTGGAAGAGGTCCCACACAGTCTACTATGAGTCGAGAGAAGGGCTCACCTTCTACGGCAATGGGTACAAGTGGTACAGGTGGAGGTTTTTGTGCGGGTTTCCCACAGTCTGACAAATTGAACAGTTCCTCAAGTACTCGGTCACAGTACTTTTCATCTTCGGCCAGAAAAAATACCGGGCCAATTTTCCTAAAGTTTTCCGCACTCCCAAATGCCCTCCCATGGGGCTAGAATGGGCCACCTCCAACACCAACTCTCGAAACCTAACAGGCAAAACTACTACCTGTTTGACCTTAGGGCGTTGGTTATCTGCAGAGATAGCAGCTGGAGATTTCTTCATCAGAATACCGTCAGCATAATAGAAACATTCTTCCATCCCCTCAGCTTCCGTCTCTGTAAGCACTTGCTCTCTTGCCTGTTTTAAAGATGGGTCTTCTAGCTGTTCCTTCACTAGGTTGTCTCGGTTAAAGTCACCACTCTGTAGAGGGGTAAAGTCTACCACTCGGGTCTCTGGGAACTGATCTTCGACGTCTGGTCGATCAACGGCACTAAACAGCGCTTCCAAACCCCAATCTGAAGACACATCCTCAGTAGGAAGGGATTCCGGAATTTTAGCCATAGCCCTTGTTATAGCTGTGAGAGGGAATAGACGAGGACCTTCCTTACATCCTTCAATGGCATAAGCCTCTCCTGAGGAATTCTCTGTAACATAAGGTTCTCTGCTTATTCCTCCTCTTCCTAAATCATTACCCACAAGTAGGTCAACCAACTTTATAGGAAAATCAGTCTCCGAAATGCCCACAACAGCCTCACCCTGACATGAATCTAAATTCACATACACCTTATGAAGGGGGACTCTCGTGATGGCGCCACCGTAACCTTCTAGCAGAACATCTAGGTTAGTATAGGTGTTTTCATTTAAAGGAAGCACTCCTTTTCTCAATAGAGTCAGGTAGCTACCCGTATCTCGATAGGATACTATGTCTACCAGTTGGTCCTCTGTAATTCCAGCCTTACCCTTGGAAAAGTAGGGAAGCATGGCCTCCGTTACTTTATCAGAGAGCCTCTCCGAGGGAATTAGGCATTTCGACTTGGAGGACTGGTCAGCTAAGGCTTGCTCTTTTGTGGACACTCCTGCTCCTTCAGCTTAGAAGATGTCATTAGTGCAGGTAAGGTTTCTGCACCGGAACGCCTATGATCACGGTCCAACTGGAAACAAGAGCGTCTCAAATGGCCGGGTTTCTGGCAATAGGAGCAAGTATGTCCTCTTCTAGGAGTATCTACTTCATAATATGATGGTCTTCCTTTACCTGTGAAAGCACGAGTGTAGACTTTCTCTAAACGAGGAGGTGCAGTCTGCTGATCCGTTTTCCTAGGAGAATATGGCTGACTCTTAGAAGAATATAACCTAGTCTTCTCTCGAGATGACTTTTCCTTTGTCAATTGAGAAGTTATCTCAAAATGGTCTGCTAAGGAAGCAGAGGCCAACACGTCTGCTGTCTGATGTTCAATTACAAAGGTACGTACGTCCCCAGTCAGGGTGTTGTGAAATTCCTCTTGCAGGATTAACTGCATCAAGCGCTCCATGGAATCACAACCTGTAGACCTCAACCATCGTTCTAGAGCCACTTTCTTTTGTCGGGCGAATTCTACCCAGGTCTGGCCAGGTAGTCGTCGTAGAGAGCGGAAGGTACGCTGATAACTTAAGGGAAGCAAGTCATACTCCTTTAATATTATCTTCTTCACCGCTTCGTAATCAGCATACTTGTCGTAAGGAAGAGCTGCTGTACAGGCTTGTGCCTTACCAGTAAGGGTGGTGTGAAGTAAGGTAGCCCAATGTTCCCGTGGCCATTGCATACCTCTTGCCTGATTCTCAAATGTGTCGAAGTAAGTGTCTAAGTCCTTCTCACAGAATCTAGGCACTAATAAGGCAGCCTTGTGCAGGTCAAAAGACAAGGTTGAAGGGGCAGATGATTTACTCCTCTCCTCATCTTTTGTCTCTCGAATCTGATGTTTTCCCTCTCGAATTCTTCTTTATACAGCTGACGTTGTGCTTCTAGTTGTGCTGTCTGCAACTTTATGAGATGTTCCATACGTTGAAAGTGTTCGAGAGAGAGAGAGGAGACAAAGGTACAGGAGGAGTGGGAGGATGGAGTCCCTCTAGACGAAGCTTGGGACGAGTTCCAACTCCTGTCGTCCGCACACGACCAGGGCTTGCTAAAGGGCTCTCATTACCTGATTCAAGTGATACGTCGTCTGTATGCAGAGCCTCTGCTCCCAGAGTGAGGTTTCCAAATGAAGTCGCTAAGTCGTCTACTCCTAGAGCCAAAGATTCCACTGGGGGTGGCCCTACATGAGGGTTCAATATCTGGGCTGTATCAGAAGGTGGAGGAAACAACATGTTCTGAATCATAGAACGGAGAGTACCAGCCGTATAACGATTGTTATAGGGAACTCCCAGACTTTTAGCAACTTGCCAGCATTGCTGTAGGGGTAAAGTCTCCAACGTATCTGGAGTTAGGTCCTTCACCAACTGTGGTATGTCACGTTCCATTGTAAAGTTCGATATCCCGGACAGGCCCCCACTTGTTACGATTCGAACCTTCGTCTAGGGGCTGGTTACCTTCGTAACAATATCACTTTGAGTAGAAACTTAGAATCTTATAAAATCAGGTAATAAGGAGAGTTCAACAAGCCTTTTCCGTTTTTTATTAAAACCTTAAATGCTTAGCTGAGGTATATAACAAGGTCACTTGAATATATCATAGTCCGATCTTTTTCAATCACATAAAATTAGAGTATGTATAAGATCGCTTAATTTAACACTTCCCATAAAAATATAGTATTTACAAGAGCGCTTATAGTAACAATACAATCAGTGTCAATAGACACACAAACACTTTAGAGTCTATATATATATACACCCGGTTAACATAGTTCTCTTGAGTATCACTTAGAAGATATAATACATCACTGAATTTCACAACGAATTCCTACGATGATAATCCGACAGATTCTTAGCAAACAATTCCTCTAAAGAGTAAGAGCGCTTAATCCAGAATAGCGATGAACAGCTGAGACCTCTTTACCGAGACAGAGGGAAGGGAGGACTGTCCACAACAGAACACTCCGGTATAACCTCAACTCGGTCAAGAGGGTAGAGAGGGCTGAACTACCTCAACAAGAGCATACCTCGTTAAACCTTAGACAGGCGTTACAAACCTACCTAACACATACTCCCTATATATACATTATACCCGGGTATACTAATTACAAATTCATAAACCAGATTATATTATAAACTAGTGGAATCTTTAATTAGCTTTATTAAAGAAACCCTGAGTATAATATTAAGTGGACAATTCCATATAAATTATATATAAAGACCTTGGGCGTAACAGAGATACTAAAGTCCCAATACGACTCAGTGTTCAGCGAGCCGTTGCCCAGACTAAGGGTCGACAATCTAAACGAATTCTTTATGAACGAGACCCAAAATTAGGTCATCTCAAAAATCTCTGATATTACCTGGAGAGGGTTTCGGGGGTCAACGTTCCCGCGGCTTGGTCTGAGACCAGGCCTCGTGGTGGATCAGGGTCTGATCAACCAGGCTGTCACTGCTGGCCGCACGCAAACTGACGTACGAACCACAGCCCGGCTGGTCAGTTACCGACTTTAGGTGTGTCCAGTGCATTCTTGAAGGCAGCCAGGAGTCTATTGGTAATCCCCATTATGTATACTGGGAGGCAGTTGAACAGTCTTGGGCAACGGACACTTATTGTGTTGTCTCTCAGTGTACTCGTGGCGCCCCTGCTTTTCACTGGGGAAATTTTGCATCTCCTGCCGAGTCTTTTGCTTTCACAGGGAGTGATTTTCGTGTCCAAGTTTGATACTATTCCCTCTAGGATTTTCCAAGTGTTTATTATCATGTATCTCTCTCGCCTTATAGTACTTATGTGACTCTCCAGGTCAGCAATTTCGCCTGTCTTGAAGGGGGCAGTTAGTGTACAGCAGTATTCCAGCCTAGAGAGAACAAGCGATTTGAAGATAATCATCATGGGCTTTACGTCCCTAGTTTTGAAGGTTCTCATTATCCATCCTATCATTTTCCTAGCAGATGCGGTAGATACATTGTTGTGGTCTTTGAAGGCGGGATCCTCTGACATTATCACTCCCAGGTCTTTCACATTACTTTTTCGCTCTATTGTATGGTTAGAATTTGTTGTATACACTGATACAGTTTTAATTTTCTCAAGTTTTCCATATCTGAGTAGTTGAAATTTCTCTTCATTGACCTTCATATTGTTTTGAGTGGTCCAGTTGAAGATTTGGTTGATGTCCGCATGGAGTCTTGCGGTGTCTTCGATGGAGGTCACTGCCATGGCAATCCGGGTGTCATCCGCAAAGGAAGACACGGAGCTATGGCCTACATCTCTGTCTAAGTCAGATATGAGGATGAGGAATAGAATGGGAGGGAATATTGTGCCTTGTGGAACAGACCTTTTCACCGTAGCTGCCTCAGACTTTACTCTGTTTACTATTACTCCTACACTTATTGTGTTTTCTCGTGGTGTACTAATGTCGCCCCTACTTTTTATTTGGGGTATATTGCACCGTCTGCCCAGTCTTTTGCTTTTGTAAGGAGTAATTTATGTGTGCAAATTTGGGACCAGTCCCTCTAGGACTTTCCAGGTGTAGATTATGATGTATCCCTATCGCCTGCGCTCCAGTGAGTATAGGTCAAGTGATTCCAAGCGTTCCCAGTAGTTAAGGTGTTTGACGGAACTATATGTGCAGTTAAGGCTCTCTGTACATTCTCTAGATCTGCGATTTCACCTGCCTTAAATGGAGATGTTAGTGTACAGCAGTATTCCAGTCTAGAGAGAACAAGTGATTTAAAAAGGATCGTCATTGATTTGGCATTTCTTGTTTTGAAGGTTCTCATTATCCATCCTATCATTTTCCTCCCAGATGTGATAGTGACACTGCTGTGATCCTTGAAGGTGAGATCCTCTGACATTAACGCTCGAAAGTCCTTCTAAAGAACCATTAATAATGACACAAAAATACGTTTAAAACAGCAAACACATGTAAGGAACCATTAAAAATAGCAAAAAGATATATAGAGAACTAATGCTTTCAAAAAGACAAGGAATACAACAGGAAGGCAATGAACATTGTTTCCTGTGTATGTGTGTGTGATCCTCTTCCAATGTGTGTATGTGTGTGTGTGATCCTCTTCCAGTGTGTGTATGTGTGTGTGTGATCCTCTTCCAGTGTGTGTATGTGTGTGATCCTCTTCCAGTGTGTGTTTCGTGTGTGTGATCCTCTTCCAGTGTGTGTATGTAGGTGATCCTCTTCCAGTGTGTGTATGTGTGTGATCCTCTTCCAGTGTGTGTATGTGTGTGATCCTCTTCCAGTGTGTGTTTCGTGTGTGTGATCCTCTTCCAGTGTGTGTTTCGTGTGTGTGATCCTCTTCCAGTGTGTGTTTCGTGTGTGTGATCCTCTTCCAGTGTGTGTATGTGTGTGATCCTCTTCCAGTGTGTGTATGTGTGTGATCCTCTTCCAGTGTGTGTATGTGGGTGATCCTCTTCCAGTGTGTGTATGTGTGTGATCCTCTTCCAGTGTGTGTATGTGTGTGATCCTCTTCCAGTGTGTGTTTCGTGTGTGTGATCCTCTTCCAGTGTGTGTATGTAGGTGATCCTCTTCCAGTGTGTGTATGTGTGTGATCCTCTTCCAGTGTGTGTATGTGTGTGATCCTCTTCCAGTGTGTGATCCTCTTCCAGTGTGTGTATGTAGGTGATCCTCTTCCAGTGTGTGTATGTGTGTGATCCTCTTCCAGTGTGTGTATGTGTGTGATCCTCTTCCAGTGTGTGATCCTCTTCCAGTGTGTGTATGTAGGTGATACTCTTCCAGTGTGTGTATGTGTGTGATCCTCTTCCAGTGTGTGTATGTGTGTGATCCTCTTCCAGTGTGTGTATGTGGGTGATCCTCTTCCAGTGTGTGTTTCGTGTGTGTGATCCTCTTCCAGTGTGTGTATGTGGGTGATGCTCTTCCAGTGTGTGTATGTGGGTGATGCTCTTCCAGTGTGTGATCCTCTTCCAGTGTGTGATCCTCTTCCAGTGTGTGATCCTCTTCCAGTGTGTGTTTCTTGAATGAGCTGTGTACATGCATGCATGACGTGGGTGACGTGCCCTGCCCTAAAGCCATGTGTGTGCTTGCAGGCAAGGACTACATGGCTGCCAGCGGGCTTCTGCCACGGTTGGAAGGCTACTCCAGGGACTACGACAGCGACAACAGCGCGGCTATACTCAACGAGTTCTCCACTGTTGCGTTCCGCTTTGGTCACTCCCTCGTCCAGGGCAGAATTCAGTAAGTGGTCACTCGTCCAGGGCAGAATTCAGTAAGTGGTCACTCGTCCAGGGCAGAATTCAGTAAGTGGTCACTCGTCCAGGGCAGAATTCAGTAAGTGGTCACTCGTCCAGGGCAGAATTCAGTAAGTGGTCACTCGTCCAGGGCAGAATTCAGTAAGTGATCACTCGTCCAGGGCAGAATTCAGTAAGTGGTCACTCGTCCAGGGCAGAATTCAGTAAGTGGTCACTCGTCCAGGGCAGAATTCAGTAAGTGGTCACTCGTCCAGGGCAGAATTCAGTAAGTGGTCACTCGTCCAGGGCAGAATTCAGTAAGTGGTCACTCGTCCAGGGCAGAATTCAAGTAAGTGGTCACTCGTCCAGTGCAGAATTCAGTAAGTGGTCACTCGTCCAGGGCAGAATTCAGTAAGTGGTCACTCGTCCAGGGCAGAATTCAGTAAGTGGTCACTCGTCCAGGGCAGAATTCAGTAAGTGGTCACTCGTCCAGGGCAGAATTCAATAAGTGGTCACTCGTCCAGGGCAGAATTCAGTAAGTGATCACTCGTCAGGGCAGAATTCAGTAAGTGGTCACTCGTCCAGGGCAGAATTCAGTAAGTGGTCACTCGTTCAGGGCAAGATTCAGTAAGTGGTTACTCGTCCAGGGCAGAAATCAGTAAGTGATCACTCGTCCAGGGCAAGATTCAGTAAGTGGTTACTCGTCCAGGGCAGAAATCAGTAAGTGATCACTCGTCCAGGGCAGAATTCAGTAAGTGGTCACTCGTTCAGGGCAGAATTCAAGTAAGTGGTCACTCGTCCAGGGCAGAATTCAGTAAGTGGTCACTCGTCCAGGGCAGAATTCAGTAAGTGGTCACTCGTCCAGGGCAGAATTCAGTAAGTGGTCACTCGTCCAGGGCAGAATTCAGTAAGTGGTCACTCGTCCAGGGCAGAATTCAGTAAGTGGTCACTCGTTCAGGGCAAGATTCAGTAAGTGGTTACTCGTCCAGGGCAGAAATCAGTAAGTGATCACTCATCCAGGGCAAGATTCAGTAAGTGGTTACTCGTCCAGGGCAGAAATCAGTAAGTGATCACTCGTCCAGGGCAGAATTCAGTAAGTGGTCACTCGTTCAGGGCAAGATTCAGTAAGTGGTTACTCGTCCAGGGCAGAATTCAGTAAGTGGTCACTCGTCCAGGGCAAAATTCAGTAAGTGTTTACTCGTCCAGGGCAGAATTAAGTAAGTGGTCACTCGTTCAGGGCAGAATTCAGTAAGTGGTCACTCGTCCAGGGCAGAATTCAGTAAGTGGTCACTCGTCCAGGGCAGAATTCAGTAAGTGGTCACTCGTCCAGGGCAGAATTCAGTAAGTGGTCACTCGTCCAGGGCAGAATTAAGTGGTCACTCGTCCAGGGCAGAATTCAGTAAGTGGTCACTCGTCCAGGGCAGAATTCAGTAAGTGGTCACTCGTCCAGGGCAGAATTCAGTAAGTGGTCACTCGTCCAGGGCAGAATTCAGTAAGTGGTCACTCGTCCAGGGCAGAATTCAGTAAGTGGTCACTCGTCCAGGACAGAATTCAGTAAGTGGTCACTCGTCCAGGGCAGAATTCAGTAAGTGGTCACTCGTCCAGGGCAGAATTCAGTAAGTGGTCACTCGTTCATGGCAAGATTCAGTAAGTGGTTACTCGTCCAGGGCAGAAATCAGTAAGTGATCACTCGTCCAAGGCAGAATTCAGTAAGTGGTCACTCGTTCAGGGCAAGATTCAGTAAGTGGTTACTCGTCCAGGGCAGAATTCAGTAAGTGGTCACTCGTCCAGGGCAAGATTCAGTAAGTGTTTACTCGTCCACGGCATGATTCAGTAAGTGGTTACTCGTCCAGGGCAAGATTCAGTAAGTGGTTACTCGTTCAGGGCATGATTCAGTAAGTGGTTACTCGTTCAGGGCATGATTCAGTAAGTGGTTACTCGTTCAGGGCATGATTCAGTAAGTGGTTACTCGTCCAGGGCAAGATTCAGTAAGTGGTTACTCGTTCAGGGCATGATTCAGTAAGTGGTTACTCGTTCAGGGCATGATTCAGTAAGTGGTTACTCGTCTAGGGCAAGATTCAGTAAGTGATCACTCGTCTAGGGCATGATTCAGTAAGTGGTTACTCGTTCAGGGCATGATTCAGTAAGTTGTTACTCGTTCAGGGCATGATTCAGTAAGTTGTTACTCGTTCAGGGCATGATTCAGTAAGTGGTTACTCGTCCAGGGCATGATTCAGTAAGTGGTTACTCGTCCAGGGCAAGATTCAGTAAGTGGTTACTCGTCCAGGGCAAGATTCAGTAAGTGGTTACTCGTCCAGGGCAAGATTCAGTAAGTGGTTACTCGTCCAGGGCATGATTCAGTAAGTTGTTACTCGTTCAGGGCATTTAAGTGGTCAGTGTTAAGGTGAAAGTACAGGAAGTGTTAGTGTTGGTAAGGTGTAAAAGTGATGGTTCTGTTAAGGTGATTATATAATGTTAAGGGTAAATTTTAAGGTGAGGAATTAGCATTAATGTACACATGAATGTTGTGTGTAGGTTGGTGGACAAGAAGGGCTGGTCAGTAGACAGGGTGCCCCTACATGAGAACTTCAACAACCCGCGGGAGCTGTACAGGCCGGGAAGGTTGGACGAGATCCTCCGAGGCCTCGCAACACAACCCGCCCAGATGGCTGACAGATACGTCACCTCCGAACTCACTAACAGGCTCTTTGGGGTAAATTATTGCCTCTTATTGTATTAAAGTCTCTCTCTCTCCCACGTTTTCAAGGCATAATCTCCTTTGGAATTTCACAATTTTTTCATTGTGGTTATTTTGCATATTTTGATATCACATATTTACTGTGAACTTTTTGCAGGTATATATATATATATATATATATATATATATATATATATATATATATATATATATATATATATATATATATATATATATATTTATACCCACGTTACAGTCTAGGCAGATGCCAGCAGGGATGGACTTGGTGGCCCTTAACACCCAGAGAGCCAGGGACCATGGCATAGCTCCTTACAACGAACTAAGGGAAGCATGTGGACTTCCTAGGGCACGCAAATTTGAAGACCTGCTTGATGTTCTTCCTTCAAGGGTAAGACTAAAAATGCTTAAATATGGTAGATAGATCAAAACAGCTGAGACTCAACCATGTTCCCAAAATTGCTGGTAACTAATGTCCAGAATATCTTGGTGTAAATTTTGTAAGGTTAAGAAACCGAAGCCAATATGGTACTGAGGAAAGTGAACACAATTTTGTAGTGCTACTGTAAGGTAAAGGGGCAGGTCTCACTGGACAATGATGATTTCTTGTACTGTGAAAATATTCATAATTTGTTTTATTTGATACAATTATTTGTGTGTTGATTCACTTTCATTAATATCACTAAGGGTCGATAATATGTCGGTATCTATATATGCCTGGGGTGACGGGCACGGAGGAAGGAGGAAGGGGAGGGGGTGTAGCGTAGCCTATCAGTTAGTTTAATATCTTTATTATGCACCCCATACCTGTCCTGAGGGCAGTAGTCAAATTATTACAGAGGTTCATAATGGGTCGAGGGACTGGGCCGCAAAATTTTGATAGCTGAACAAGTTACAAAGGTAATGAACCATTTATGACTATACCTGGTCACAATCATGAACAAGTTACAAAGTCAATGAACCACTCACACGTCCACACCTGGTCACAACTGTAATGGGTTATCACACCCTTTCACTCTACATCGACTAAGAATCCACTAGGTTGTAATTGCTATTTCGTGGCAGGCGATGAAGGCGCTCAGCCGCCTCTACTCCTCAGTGGATGACATCGACCCCTTCGTGGCTGGCATCTCAGAGAAGCAGGCGCCTGGCTCCATCCTTGGACCCACCTTCAGGTAAGAGGTCACTCCAGGAGAGCTACATGAAGTGTCTGCATAGGCAGACAAATGAAGGAAATGATTAAAAAGATGGCAACAATCGTAAGATGGAAATGAGGGAAGATAAGAAGATATAGGGAATAAAATGATAGGGGACAAGCAGATATTGGGAATGAAATGATGGAAGACAATGAGATATTGGGAATAATAGGAGATAAGAAGCAAGGGAGATAAATAAAACGCTTGAAATGCCAAAAGATGCAGATAAAGATGAAAAGGTGGGAGGAAGATATGGGGGATATATAGATATGTTAGGTTTAAAGGCCATCGACTGCGTGAAGTCATTAAGGCTGCATTTTACCTGTACTGGTCAAGGTCTGGTGCGCGGGGACGTTGACCCCCGGAACCTCCAGGTAGACCACACGTCCAGAATACTTTAATGTCTAAAATAGACATTAATGTCTCAGTTTTTATATATGGAAGTACACACCTGTCAGTATCCATACTGTTAAGGCTGGAGAGGGAGGTGGGGAGAGGGACACACCTGTCAGTATCCATACTGTTAAGGCTGGAGAGGGAGGTGGGGAGAGGGACAGGAAACGATATAGAGAAAAGATAGATCGGGAGCGTAGAGGAAGAAAGATATAAGGTACGATATGGAGATACAGCAAATGGGGAGGAAGGGGAAGATAGTATGGAAGAATAGTGAAGGCAAGATGAGGGAGAAGGGATCCTTACAAAGAAACATAAAGACACAGGATAAAGAAATAATGATGGAGAAGAAAGGATAGGTTAAAGGTTAGCTTTGTTTATTAGTATCTCCATTAAGTAATATATACAGTGAAACTAATGACTAACACTCATTTTCCTACGATATCTGTGTTACTTACCAGTGCGACGTTTGTATATCAACACTGTGTTACTTACCAGTGCGACGTTTGTATATCAACACTGTGTTACTTACCAGTGCGACGTTTGTATATCAACACTGTGTTACTTACCAGTGCGACGTTTGTATATCAACACTGTGTTACTTACCAGTGTGATGTTTGTATATCAACACTGTGTTACTTACCAGTGCGACGTTTGTATATCAACACTGTGTTACTTACCAGTGCGACGTTTGTATATCTCTACACTGTGTTACTTACCAGTGTGATGTTTGTATATCAACACTGTGTTACCAGTGCGACGTTTGTATATCAACACTGTGTTACTTACCAGTGTGATGTTTGTATATCAACACTGTGTTACTTACCAGTGCGACGTTTGTATATCAACACTGTGTTACTTACCAGTGCGACGTTTGTATATCAACACTGTGTTACTTACCAGTGTGATGTTTGTATATCAACACTGTGTTACTTACCAGTGCGACGTTTGTATATCAACACTGTGTTACTTACCAGTGTGATGTTTGTATATCAACACTGTGTTACTTACCAGTGTGATGTTTGTATATCAACACTGTGTTACTTACCAGTGCGACGTTTGTATATCAACACTGTGTTACTTACCAGTGTGATGTTTGTATATCAACACTGTGTTACTTACCAGTGCGACGTTTGTATATCAACACTGTGTTACTTACCAGTGTGATGTTTGTATATCAACACTGTGTTACTTACCAGTGTGATGTTTGTATATCAACACTGTGTTACTTACCAGTGCGACGTTTGTATATCAACACTGTGTTACTTACCAGTGTGATGTTTGTATATCAACACTGTGTTACTTACCAGTGCGACGTTTGTATATCAACACTGTGTTACTTACCAGTGTGATGTTTGTATATCAACACTGTGTTACTTACCAGTGTGATGTTTGTATATCAACACTGTGTTACTTACCAGTGCGACGTTTGTATATCAACACTGTGTTACTTACCAGTGCGACGTTTGTATATCAACACTGTGTTACTTACCAGTGCGACGTTTGTATATCTCTACACTGTGTTACTTACCAGTGCGACGTTTGTATATCAACACTGTGTTACTTACCAGTGCGACGTTTGTATATCTCTACACTATGATCTTTTACTCCCAAGGAAAACGGTGAAATATGGTTATGCAAATTTTTGCTATGCCAAATTTTTAATATGCAACGAAACTAACTTAACCCTAATGTACCGTAATGTACAAATACAAATTTTTATTTCTCTGTGGTACAAAAATAATGTAGTTTACATGTAATTAAACATTGTTAGGCACAAAAGAAAGCTATTAGTGATTTTGTAAATGGTCGAAGTCTGAGCGAAACGTCGTGCTAAGCTTCCCTCTCCTATGTGAGGGTTAATTGTGTATTGTTCCAGTCACGGTATTGTGTTTTTTTGTTATTTTGAAAGCCACTAGTATACAGTGCATCTCGGCCAAACTATTCCTAATACTTAAAGACTACTAAGAATTAGACATAGGCTATTAAGTAGGATTTCTTATGCACTTAACTACAATCATATGTACAATAAGATAGGAAGCTAATGAACAATTGGTATAATTTTAAAAGTATGACTTATTATTTCCATCTGATTCAATGATCTTCTGTTTTGTGGACTTATTCTTCTTCACTAAAGAAGAATAACTCACAACAAAAGTTATGTATCTGGAGAGCTATGTGTTTACTAGCTGAGAATTTGCTTAAATACCTATTTTAGGGATAAAAGAATCTGGATATGTACAGGTTACATGCAGCTTATATAGTTATTTAAACTCAATAGGTCAACCAATCAAGTCACAATACCATAGCTGGAATAATTCACATCTACAGCTCAATTAGGAGAGAAAAGTTTAGATAAAGTTTTTGATAATGGTCCAGGAAGGACCGAAACGTCGTCCAAAGTTACTTTACTAAATTGTGCTTATAATACCGGCTTTCTATGGGAAGGAAAGCGAATCTTCAGGTGACCCCTACATGTAGAATATTAGTCACATTAATAGTTCTCCTTTACAGGTGTATCGTTGGTGACCAGTTTACCCGGCTGAAGCGAGGAGACAGATTCTTCTACGACTTGGGAGACCTTCCCAGTTCATTCAGTGAAGGTATGTTTATGCCTCTGCACCAGCTGACACATTTTCCCTAAATGAACCTCCATTTAAACTTATAGCCTAGAAACTTTATTAAAAAAAAAAAATACTCAAAAAAGGTGTTAGGACAAACAAAAACAAGATTGGGAACATTATGTATACATAATGGCCTGGTAGGAAAAGCTCTCACTTCACACGCTGAGGGTCCAGGTTCAATTCCAGGAAAGGGTGGAAACATTGGACGTGTTTCCTTACACTTGTTGTCCATGTTCACCCATCAGTAAAATAGGTACCTGGGTGTTAGTCGACTGGTGTGGGTCGCATGCTGGGACAAAATTGACCTAATTTGCCCGAAGTACTCTGCATAACAAGGGACATTCTACATAGTAGTATGTCAATGATGTCAGCTAGGCCTGTATACCTTGTACATGTAGAAACAAATTTTAATATTATTACCATACATAAAAATAAAGTCAAGCACAGACATCATTACATCCATCTACTCACTATGGTCCTCCTTACACCATTTATATGCTACTAGCCTTATCCATCTCTTGTATGAAGACAATTCATAAGTTGCAGAACAAGCTTTTTAAACTATAAAAGCTGCTGCTAATAGGCACCGACAAGTTTAAAAAAAAAGACGCGCGTAAACACTAGGATATAGTATTTACTTAGGAAACTCTTTTGTCCTTGAATCTTGACCAGTTTTCACAGCTCTGGACAGACCCACGCTAAATTCCTTGAACACTGCCGTCAGCAAAACACACTTACGTACAGTTCAGGACATTTGTTAGAAGAAACGTTTCGCCATTAGTGGCTTCTTAAGTCATAATGAAGAAGCCACTCGTGGCAAATCTTGTCGGTATCACCACACTATATCTCAACTGCCCTGAGCCTTCACATTAATTTATTAGTTAAAAATGTAACAGCTACATTTTTAGGCAATATAGTCATGTATGTTTTATATTTGTAGTATATATTAAAGGTCTAGGGAGTTAATATAATAGTGTTACTTAGCTATACTGGCTCCGTGATTAACCAGTTTTCATTACCTTTCCTAAGTATTTTTAATTTTTCTTCTCGTTCTATTGCTTTTCTTCTGCTCGAACTTTATCACTGATCTTAAATACTAAAAAAAAAAAAAAACATGATTTTTATAACTGTTTTCCCCACATACAGTAAATATCAGTTTTGTGATTGAGTTTCCCTTCAAATCATTTAGTTTACGTCCATAATTTAACAAGAAATCATCCATGACGAGTAGAAAAGGGACACATCCCTTATTTTAAGGTATTGTCGCTTATTTTACGTGATCTAATACTAGTAATCTATCTGACAGAGAATGTTGGACTCACCTGTCATATAATAATAATGAGGCACATCACTGTTACAGCACAACTGCACTCCATCAGGATGATATCCTGGGCCCGCATCATCTGTGATGCAGGAGACATGGTAGGCTATGTCCAGCCCCTCGCCTTCAGACAACCCCGTGGCCTGTAAGTTACTGTGTTTGTTAGTAAATGAATGAATCAATTAATATATATAATTATAATTTAGTGTAGTATATTTATGATGGAACTCCTTGTTTTCTGCCTCTTGTCTGCATAGTAATAAACTCTTCAACTGAACATTTCCAGAGTTTCTAATAAGGCTAAATATTTTAAGATAATGTGTATACTACTGAATAATTATTTGTTTTTGTTTGTTTCATATGCGGTAGCATTTTGTTGGTCATTTTAAAAGTTGTAGCCTAAATAGGGTAAAAAAAATACCTCAGATGAATTCTTTATATTTTCTAGATATTCGTAAATTTTTTCATCCTTATTTAAGTCTAAATGCAGATTGATATAATTTTAATTAGCTATTTACTCTGGTACATGATATAATACACAAGATTAATTTACAGTTAGCATTATAATTATTATTCCTCTACATGTTATTGTTCTTAAATCTAAAATGTAATTTGACATCTCGAAAGGAAAATTCCAAGTAAAAAGTTTAAGAACACGAAAGTTGCAGTTGGTGTAGTATTTATAACATGTTTTAAGAAGCAGATAACATGACGAGGCTTCCCTCACAGTACTCACCTCAGTGCTGCTACCTTAAACTAGCAGGTAACATGACGAGGCTCTCCTTCCCTCACAGTACTCACCTCAGTGCTGCTACCTTAAACTAGCAAGTAACATGACGAGGCTCTCCTTCCCTCACAGTACTCACCTCAGTGCTGCTACCTTAAACTAGCAAGTAACATGACGAGGCTCTCCTTCCCTCACAGTACTCACCTCAGTGCTGCTACCTTAAACTAGCAAGTAACATGACGAGGCTCTCCTTCCCTCACAGTACTCACCTCAGTGCTGCTACCTTAAACTAGCAGGTGACATGACGAGGCTCTCCTTCCCTCACAGTACTCACCTCAGTGCTGCTACCTTAAACTAGCAAGTAACATGACGAGGCTCTCCTTCCCTCACAGTACTCACCTCAGTGCTGCTACCTTAAACTAGCAAGTAACATGACGAGGCTCTCCTTCCCTCACAGTACTCACCTCAGTGCTGCTACCTTAAACTAGCAGGTGACATGACGAGGCTCTCCTTCCCTCACAGTACTCACCTCAGTGCTGCTACCTTAAACTAGCAGGTGACATGACGAGGCTTTCCTTCCCTCACAGTACTCACCTCAGTGCTGCTACCTTAAACTAGCAGGTAACATGACGAGGCTCTCCTTCCCTCACAGTACTCACCTCAGTGCTGCTACCTTAAACTAGCAGGTAACATGACGAGGCTTCCCTCACAGTACTCACCTCAGTGCTGCTACCTTAAACTAGCAGGTAACATGACGAGGCTTCCCTCACAGTACTCACCTCAGTGCTGCTACCTTAAACTAGCAGGTAACATGACGAGGCTTCCCTCACAGTACTCACCTCAGTGCTGCTACCTTAAACTAGCAGGTAACATGACGAGGCTTCCCTCACAGTACTCACCTCAGTGCTGCTACCTTAAACTAGCAGGTAACATGACGAGGCTTCCCTCACAGTACTCACCTCAGTGCTGCTACCTTAAACTAGCAGGTAACATGACGAGGCTCTCCTTCCCTCACAGTACTCACCTCAGTGCTGCTACCTTAAACTAGCAAGTAACATGACGAGGCTCTCCTTCCCTCACAGTACTCACCTCAGTGCTGCTACCTTAAACTAGCAAGTAACATGACGAGGCTCTCCTTCCCTCACAGTACTCACCTCAGTGCTGCTACCTTAAACTAGCAAGTAACATGACGAGGCTCTCCTTCCCTCACAGTACTCACCTCAGTGCTGCTACCTTAAACTAGCAGGTGACATGACGAGGCTCTCCTTCCCTCACAGTACTCACCTCAGTGCTGCTACCTTAAACTAGCAAGTAACATGACGAGGCTCTCCTTCCCTCACAGTACTCACCTCAGTGCTGCTACCTTAAACTAGCAAGTAACATGACGAGGCTCTCCTTCCCTCACAGTACTCACCTCAGTGCTGCTACCTTAAACTAGCAGGTGACATGACGAGGCTCTCCTTCCCTCACAGTACTCACCTCAGTGCTGCTACCTTAAACTAGCAGGTGACATGACGAGGCTTTCCTTCCCTCACAGTACTCACCTCAGTGCTGCTACCTTAAACTAGCAGGTAACATGACGAGGCTCTCCTTCCCTCACAGTACTCACCTCAGTGCTGCTACCTTAAACTAGCAGGTAACATGACGAGGCTTCCCTCACAGTACTCACCTCAGTGCTGCTACCTTAAACTAGCAGGTAACATGACGAGGCTTCCCTCACAGTACTCACCTCAGTGCTGCTACCTTAAACTAGCAGGTAACATGACGAGGCTTCCCTCACAGTACTCACCTCAGTGCTGCTACCTTAAACTAGCAGGTAACATGACGAGGCTTCCCTCACAGTACTCACCTCAGTGCTGCTACCTTAAACTAGCAGGTAACATGACGAGGCTTCCCTCACAGTACTCACCTCAGTGCTGCTACCTTAAACTAGCAGGTAACATGACGAGGCTTCCCTCACAGTACTCACCTCAGTGCTGCTACCTTAAACTGTGTATACGAAAGCTCAGTAACCTCGACCCTCCCTTAATTACCATATAGGACTAATTTTACAAAATCTGGAATTATACTGCGGATGTTCAGGATGTTCCGTAAAAGAATGATGTTTTTTTTTTTTCCCAGGAATGAGATTGTACCTTGTGAGAGTCCGTCCATCCCAGCACTGGACCTGACACCTTGGATGACACCACAGTAGAAACAGTGACTGCGTTGCACGATACACTGCGCCCTTGGCCACTACAAGTGTTTTAAACGTAGAGTAATACATTGTTGCTCACCGGCGAGCTGCAGCTCCCACACCTCACCAAACATTCTCTCAAGGAATTGCTATCACATATACGTCTTCTACCTCAGTGATAGTCGAATATTTCCGCCAGCAAATCATTCATTTTTACCTATGGAGTCTTAAAGCAAAGTTGCTCTCTTCCTGGGTGATGCTCTCCCTTGCAACGAATGACACTGATTTCTAGTTCCAATTCTAAGATTCGCCGGTATTGTCTTTTCCAGTTGGTGACCCGACCTTGGCTCCATATCTCGGGAGTGTCTGTGATTAATGTCTTCCATGGGAAGAGGTACAAGTACCTCTTCATTGTCTGGGACCAAATGTCCCCAGGCCTAGCATGGTCCCCGCCCTCACGGGGCTCGTAGGGAGAAGCTAGGCACCTTGGGCTGTAACAAACCCCGCCCCACTGGGCTCGAAGGGTGTGGCAGTTATGTAGCAGCAGACATGTCAGAAGGTGCAAAGGCAGCAAGCACTGCTGTCTTCAAGCAGGCGCTGGACAGACACCTAAAATCAGTACCTGATCAACCGGGCTGTGGTTCTTACGTCGGTTTACGTGCGGCCAACAGTAACAGTCTGGTTGATCAGACCCTGATCCACCACGAGGCCTGGTCTTAGATCGGGCCGCGGGGGCGTTGACCCCCGAAACTCTCTCCAAGTATACTCCAAGATCCTTTTGGAGCCACATCCCAGCTCTGGGCCACAGCCCGAGCGCTGGGGAAACTCTGGGACGCCTCTTGCTGTGTGTGTTGACTGCTGCTGCTTCTTCACTTGCCCGTTGCGACCTGACACTGATCTGAACGGTTACGCTTATATGTCTGCACGACTGACATGAGGCGTTCCACCCAGTGTATAGCTGACACGCACAACACACCATCAACATCCTGTGAGGGATTCTCGATTGTTTGTAACGTGGGATACTCCGTGGAGTGTCCTGTAAAAGATACTAAGTGGAGTATCCTATGGGATACTCAGTGGAGTGTCCTGTGAGGGATACTCCGTGTGTCCTCTTTCAATAAAATAGTTCATGGTTTGACCAAGCCTCAGTATACCTGGAAACACCAACCATGAGGGATTCTTGCTGAGTTACCCAGGGTGTTCCCAGGGTGTTCCCAGGGTGTTCCCAGGATGTCCCCAGGATGTTCCAGGGTGTTCCCGGGTGTTCCCAGGGTATTCCCAGGATGTTCTCAGGGTGTTCCCAGGGTGTTCCCCGGGTGTACCGCGGAACTCAAGGCTAAAAGAAATAGTCATGGACACACTAGAAGGTTAGTTAATGAGGAAGTTAACAGACCTATTTGGCTTACGGGTTTAGAGCATCCTTGGGAATATAATCACAGAGAGAGAGAGAGAGAGAGAGAGGTGCCCCAGTTCGGTGATGGTGTGCAAGCATAGTCCGACAAATAGCTCTTGGAGTTTAACCCCAGCAAGTGCAGAGTCATGAAGATTGAAGGACAAAGAAGACCGCAGACGGAGTACAGGCTAGGGGATCAAAGGCTGCAAACTTCACTTAAAAGAATCTTGGGGTAAGCATTATACCGAGTATGTCCCCTGAGGCGCACATCAATCAGATAATCGCTGCAGCATCTGGGCGCTTGGCAAACCTGAGAATAGCATTTCAACATCTAAGTAAGGAGTCATTCACGACGCTGCACATCGTGTACGTCAGGCCCATACTGGAGAGAGTGCAAAAGTTTGCAACAAGACTAGTCCCGGAACTGAGGGGTATGTCTTATGAAGAGAGGTTAAGGGATCTCAACCTGATGGCACTAGAGGATAGGGCCGATCGGTGGCAAAGAGGTGAAATTTAGCCTGAGTGCGTAGGCCTTAGGCTTAGAAACCTGCCAGCCATCACAGGTTTGTACAAATATTTAATACTGCATGTAAGAAATTGTTATGAATAATAGACATATGTAACATTTGGTTCAGAAAACCGACAGGTTGATGTACAATGCTTGAGTATCTTTATCGTGGAGACGTTTTGCCACCCAGTGGTTGGCGAAACGTCTCCACGGTAAAGATATCCAAATGTAAATATCTTTTATTTATCTGCTTGTCGGTTTTCGTGTATCATTATTGTTTTTAAAGTAAGAAATTGTAGTGATGTTCCCCACTTTACCTATGACGGGTTTCACGGAGCCGCCGCCTCTATCACAAGATTACACAAATAACCCGCATGTAGGTGAGATAGAGAAGCTTCCGTCTTAGTAAGTGACTTTGTAAATGGTCCAGCTTGGACCATTTACAAAGTCACAAAGGACTTTCTAAGTGGCCCAAATAGGACCGAAATGTCGTCGTAAGCTTTTCTCTCTCCTGTACGGGTTATTTGTATATTGTTCCAGTCACGGTATTGTGCCTTTTTGTTCTTAAACAAGAAAACTGTAAAAAAAATACTGGCCGTGATACGTCTGGCAACCAGGTGGCACAGAAAAATATAGGAAGCGTTGAATTTCTTAGGTATTTATTCCTTGGTGCGAGAATGTTCGGGTTTTACAAAGATATGTACCTAAACCACCATGGAATATAGGAGGGGAACCATCATGGGTAGCTATGTTGTGTGATGAGTATGACAGGGGTAGCTATGTTGTGTGATGAGTATGACAGGGGTAGCTATGTTGTGTGATGAGTATGACAGGGGTAGCTATGTTGTGTGATGAGTATGACAGGGTAACTATGTTGTGTGATGAGTATCACAGGGTAACTGTTGTGTGATGAGTATGACAGGGTAACTATGTTGTGTGATGAGTATGACAGGGTAACTATGTTGTGTGATGAGTATGACAGGGTAACTGTTGTGTGATGAGTATGACAGGGTAACTATGTTGTGTGATGAGTATGACAGGGTAACTGTTGTGTGATGAGTATGACAGGGTAACTATGTTGTGTGATGAGTATGACAGGGTAACTATGTTGTGTGATGAGTATGACAGGGTAGCTATGTTGTGTGATGAGTATGACAGGGTAACTATGTTGTGTGATGAGTATGACAGGGTAACTGTTGTGTGATGAGTATGACAGGGTAGCTATGTTGTGTGATGAGTATGACAGGGTAACTATGTTGTGTGATGAGTATGACAGGGTAACTGTTGTGTGATGAGTATGACAGGGTAACTATGTTGTGTGATGAGTATGACAGGGTAACTATGTTGTGTGATGAGTATGACAGGGTAACTATGTTGTGTGATGAGTATGACAGGGTAACTATGTTGTGTGATGAGTATGACAGGGTAACTATGTTGTGTGATGAGTATGACAGGGTAACTATGTTGTGTGATGAGTATGACAGGGGGTAGCTATGTTGAGTGACAATGAATGACAGGGACACCTTAAGTGACGTGTAGTAGGCAGACAGTTCATGGTAGCCACATAATGTTATTCATTCATTGAACAATAAACATAACCTAACTTACTGAGTTTCACTGCATCACTATACTTACTCTTTCTTATCCTCGTCACCTAAATATTGTATATACATTTTATAATAGGAATTTACCTTTGTAAGCCAATTTGCATACTTAATAGCTATTGTTGGAATTATATATATGAGAGACTATTAACAGTTGTGTGCAACATGGTTATGTACACTTGAGGCGCCTCCTGAATGTCACTCTGCTAAATTGGACTCTCTTAATAGTTTAAAGTAGAGGTACTTAAAAGCTGCTAATGTTGGAGGTAAAGTGTATGCTACAGCTACTGCTGTGTGGTACAACTACTGTATGGTACAGTTGCTGCTGTATGGTACAGTTGCTGCTGTATGGTACAGTTGCTGCTGTATGGTACAGTTGCTGCTGTATGGTACAGTTGCTGCTGTATGGTACAGCTGCTGCTGTATGGTTCAGCTGCTGCTGTATGGTACAGTTGATGCTGTATGGTACAGTTGCTGCTGTATGGTACAGTTTCTGCTGTAAGGTACAGTTGCTACTGTAAGGTACAGTTGCTGCTGTATGGTACAGTTGCTGCTGTATGGTACAGCTGCTGCTGTATGGTACAGCTGCTGCTGTATGGTACAGTTGCTGCTGTATGGTACAGCTGCTGCTGTATGGTACAGTTGCTGCTGTATGGTACATCTGCTGCTGTATGGTACAGCTGCTGCTGTATGGTACAGCTGCTGCTGTATGGTACAGTTGCTGCTGTATGGTACAGCTGCTGCTGTATGGTTCAGCTGCTACTGTATGGTACAGCTGCTGCTGTATGATACAGCTGCTGCTGTATGGTACAGCTGCTGCTGTATGGTACAGTTGCTGCTGTATGGTACAGTTGCTGCTGTATGGTACAGTTGCTGCTGTATGGTACAGCTGCTGCTGTATGGTACAGCTGCTGCTGTATGATACAACTGCTGCTGTATGGTACAGTTGCTGCTGTATGGTACAACTGCTGCTGTATGGTACAACTGCTGCTGTATGGTACAGCTGCTGCTGTATAATACAACTGCTGCTGTATGGTACAGTTGCTGCTGTATGGTACAACTGCTGCTGTATGGTACAACTGCTGCTGTATGGTACAGTTGCTGCTGTATGGTACAACTGCTGCTGTATGGTACAGTTGCTGCTGTATGATACAACTGCTGCTGTATGGTACAGTTGCTGCTGTATGGTACAACTGCTGCTGTATGGTACAACTGCTGCTGTATGGTACAGTTGCTGCTGTATGGTACAACTGCTGCTGTATGGTACAGTTGCTGCTGTATGGTACAACTGCTGCTGTATGGTACAGTTGCTGCTGTATGGTACAACTGCTGCTGTATGGTACAGTTGCTGCTGTATGGTACAACTGCTGCTGTATGGTACAGCTGCTGCTGTATGGTACAGTTGCTGCTGTATGGTACAGTTGCTGCTGTATGGTACAGTTGCTGCTGTATGGTACAACTGCTGCTGTATGGTACAGTTGCTGCTGTATGGTACAGTTGCTGCTGTATGGTACAACTGCTGCTGTATGGTACAGTTGCTGCTGTATGGTACAACTGCTGCTGTATGGTACAGTTGCTGCTGTATGGTACAGTTGCTGCTGTATGGTACAACTGCTGCTGTATGGTACAGTTGCTGCTGTATGGTACAACTGCTGCTGTATGGTACAACTGCTGCTGTATGGTACAGTTGCTGCTGTATGGTACAACTGCTGCTGTATGGTACAACTGCTGCTGTATGGTACAGTTGCTGCTGTATGGTACAACTGCTGCTGTATGGTACAGTTGCTGCTGTATGTTACAGTTGCTGCTATATGGTACAGTTGCTGCTGTATGGTACAGTTGCTGCTGTATGGTACAGTTGCTGCTGTATGGTACAGTTGCTGCTGTATGGTACAGTTGCTGCTGTATGGTACAGTTGCTGCTGTATGGTACAGTTGCTGCTGTATGGTACAACTGCTGCTGTATGGTACTGTTGCTGCTGTATGGTACAACTGCTGCTGTATGGTACAACTGCTGCTGTATGGTACAGTTGCTGCTGTATGGTACAACTGCTGCTGTATGGTACAACTGCTGCTGTATGGTACAGTTGCTGCTGTATGGTACAACTGCTGCTGTATGGTACAGTTGCTGCTGTATGGTACATTGCTGCTGTATGGTACAACTGCTGCTGTATGGTACAGTTGCTGCTGTATGGTACAACTGCTGCTGTATGGTACAGTTGCTGCTGTATGGTACAACTGCTGCTGTATGGTACAGTTGCTGCTGTATGGTACAACTGCTGCTGTATGGTACAGCTGCTGCTGTATGGTACAGTTGCTGCTGTATGGTACAGTTGCTGCTGTATGGTACAGTTGCTGCTGTATGGTACAACTGCTGCTGTATGGTACAGTTGCTGCTGTATGGTACAGTTGCTGCTGTATGGTACAACTGCTGCTGTATGGTACAGTTGCTGCTGTATGGTACAACTGCTGCTGTATGGTACAGTTGCTGCTGTATGGTACAGTTGCTGCTGTATGGTACAACTGCTGCTGTATGGTACAGTTGCTGCTGTATGGTACAGTTGCTGCTGTATGGTACAGTTGCTGCTGTATGGTACAGTTGCTGCTGTATGGTACAGTTGCTGCTGTATGGTACAGTTGCTGCTGTATGGTACAACTGCTGCTGTATGGTACTGTTGCTGCTGTATGGTACAATGCTGCTGTATGGTACAACTGCTGCTGTATGGTACAGTTGCTGCTGTATGGTACAACTGCTGCTGTATGGTACAACTGCTGCTGTATGGTACAGTTGCTGCTGTATGGTACAACTGCTGCTGTATGGTACAACTGCTGCTGTATGGTACAGTTGCTGCTGTATGGTACAACTGCTGCTGTATGGTACAGCTGCTGCTGTATGGTACAGTTGCTGCTATATGGTACAGTTGCTGCTGTATGGTACAGTTGCTGCTGTATGGTACAGTTGCTGCTGTATGGTACAGTTGCTGCTGTATGGTACAGTTGCTGCTGTATGGTACAGTTGCTGCTGTATGGTACAGTTGCTGCTGTATGGTACAACTGCTGCTGTATGGTACAACTGCTGCTGTATGGTACAACTGCTGCTGTATGGTACAACTGCTGCTGTATGGTACAGTTGCTGCTGTATGGTACAACTGCTGCTGTATGGTACAACTGCTGCTGTATGGTACAGTTGCTGCTGTATGGTACAGCTGCTGCTGTATGGTACAGTTGCTGCTGTATGGTACAGTTGCTGCTGTATGGTACAACTGCTGCTGTATGGTACAGTTGCTGCTGTATGGTACAGTTGCTGCTGTATGGTACAGTTGCTGCTGTATGGTACAGTTGCTGCTGTATGGTACAGTTGCTGCTGTATGGTACAACTGCTGCTTGTTAAGCCAGTACAAACAATGTTTAAGCACAAAGTAAATAAAGCAAGGTCAGTAAGCAGGACATTTATAAAGGTAACAGTAATAAATTTTATATACATGCATACTAGTTTTTTCATTAGTATTTAAAACAATTTAGTAATCGTTAAAAATATAGTTTAACACTGCTCGTAGAGTGTAGCAGAGTGACAGTTTGTGTCATGATGTGCAGTGTTTACAATGACAAGGCAGTGTATACAATGACAAGGCAGTGTTATTCCCCACGACTCAGTGTGGCTGTGGTCACTGGCGAGTGTCGCCTCTCACCTGCATCTCCTCTTGTAACTCAAACAAATACTTGTTTTTTAACTGAGAAGTGATGGTCGGGTTTGTTATGTTTCATACCTGTCGACTGCAGGAGGGTCAATAAGACTGCTCGACACCTGTACACACCTTAAAACGGGGACTAAAGTAAACTATAATTGTATAATCACTGAGAGGAGCAATAAAATCACAAGAAACAGGTTATGTTTTAATGTGCTGTCCTGTTTACCTAGCAAGCAAGTAGGTACTTGGGTGTTTGTTGACTGGTGTGGGTCGCACTCTGGGGGGGACAAGGACTCCAATGGTAATAAGACAGAGGAATCCCTTGATGACGCACTTTCTTGGGTTATCCTGGGTGAATAACTCCGGGGCTAAAAATCCGAATAATAATAATATCTTTATTTCTACAAGTACATGTACAAGGTATACAGACATAGCTGACATCAATGATATACTACTATACAGAAAGCCGCTTGTTATGCAGAGCATTTCGGGCAAATTAGGTCAGTTTTGTCCCAGGATGCGACCTTCACCAGTCGACTAACACCCAGGTACCCATTATTACTGATAGGTGAACATGGGCAACCGGTGTAAGGAAACACGCCCAATGTTTCCACCCCTTTGTCGGGAATCGAACCCGGACTCTCACCGTGTGAAGCGAGAGCATTTGCCAACATCCCACGGGGCACCATCCCACGGGGCACCATCCCACGGGGCACCATCCCACGGGGCACCGTAAAATCTTACCTTAACCACAGTGAAAAGTAGCAATATTCCAAGTGCTTTTGTGATCTCTCCCACTATACAAGAAATAGTAAAAGTAATGAAGCCACAGGTGTGTAATAAAGCAACAGGTGTGTAATAAAGCAACAGGTGTGTAATAAAGCAACAGGTGTGTAATAAAGCAACAGGTGTGTAATAAAGCAACAGGTGTGTAATAAAAAAGCGTCAGGTGTGTAATAAAGCAACAGAGATACCACCTCACAAGTACAGTAGGTGTGGTTTTTGTTACCTCAGTGAATGTGGGTCATTAGGCCGACTGCAGTACATCTCCATCGGTCTCAACATTTTGCCACATTAAGAGTGACATGTCAGGTGGATGTGACTGTCAACATAGCTTATAAATTTTACGTATTCTGAATGAATCCAGTTTATAAAATCCTGGACTCATATTCAAAATGTAACCAGTACTGTTTTCTTATATACAGCAGCTCGATTTGATTATATTTTTTTCATCCATTGATTTAATTAATCAATGGTGTGATTAAAATCTCTCACGTCAAAAAAAGAAGCATTAGATTCTTGCCCAGGTGTTGTAATTTTATTTCAACGATTTATCCGGTTTTCACAAAACAAAATTTACTGCATTTTGCACAAGGAATCTTGTAGATGCAACGATTTTGGGGTAAATTCTTGATCACAGTTTATTTTATGGCATGAAAATTTTCAAATTAAATACATATCATAAAACATCTTTGAAAGGGTTTTAAGAAGCAAGATCGCCACTCATCTAGATACCCATAAATTACAGAACCCAGGGCAGCATGGGTTTAGAGCAGGTCGCTCCTGTCTGTCCCAACTACTGGACCACTACGACAAGGTCCTGGATGCTCTAGAAGACAAACAGAATGCAGATGTTATATACACAGACTTAGCAAAAGCCTTTGACAAGTGTGACCATGGTGTAATGGCACACAAAATGTGTGATAAAGGAATAACAGGAAAAGTTGGTAGATGGATCTATAATTTCCTAACAAATAGAACACAAAGAGTAGTAGTCAACAGAGTAAAGTCTGAGGCGGCTACAGTGAAAAGCTCTGTTCCACAAGGCACAGTACTCGCTCCCATCCTGTTCCTCATCCTCATATCGGACATAGACAGGGATATAAGCCACAGTGCCGTGTCTTCCTTTGCAGATGACACCCGAATCTGCATGACAGTGTCCACCGTTGATCAGGCCCTGATCCACCATGAGGCCTGGTCACAGACCGGGCCGCGGGGGCGTTGACCCCTGGAACTCTCTCCAGGTAAACTGATTTGATATTCTGAAGTAGAAAGGGAATTTCAAGGAAGTTTGGGTGAGCATATAACAGCACCAGTGTACTCTTGAGTGAGTATATAACAGCACCAGTGTACTCTTGAGTGAGCATATAACAGCACCAGTGTTCTCTTGAGTGAGCATATAACAGCACCAGTGTTCTCTTGAGTGAGCATATAACAGCACCAGTGTACTCTTGAGTGAGCATATAACAGCACCAGTGTACTCTTGGGTGAGTATATAACAGCACCTGTGTACTCTTGGGTGAGTATATAACAGCACCAGTGTACTCTTGGGTGAGTATATAACAGCACCAGTGTACTCTTGAGTGAGCATATAACAGCACCAGTGTTCTCTTGAGTGAGCATATAACAGCACCAGTGTACTCTTGAGTGAGCATATAACAGCACCAGTGTACTCTTGGGTGAGTATATAACAGCACCAGTGTACTCTTGGGTGAGTATATAACAGCACCAGTGTACTCTTGGGTGAGTATATAACAGCACCAGTGTACTCTTGAGTGAGTATATAACAGCACCAGTGTACTCTTGGGTGAGTATATAACAGCACCAGTGTACTCTTGAGTGAGTATATAACAGCACCAGTGTACTCTTGGGTGAGTATATAACAGCACCAGTGTACTCTTGGGTGAGTATATAACAGCACCAGTGTACTCTTGAGTGAGTATATAACAGCACCAGTGTACTCTTGAGTGAGTATATAACAGCACCAGTGTACTCTTGGGTGAGTATATAACAGCACCAGTGTACTCTTGGGTGAGCATATAACAGCACCAGTGTACTCTTGAGAGAGCATATAACAGCATCAGTGTACTCTTGGATGAGTATATAACAGCTCCAGTGTACTCTTGGGTGAGTATATAACAGCACCAGTGTTCTCTTGAGTGAGCATATAACAGCACCAGTGTTCTCTTGGGTGAGTATATAACAGCACCAGTGTTCTCTTGAGTGAGCATATAACAGCTCCAGTGTACTCTTGGGTGAGTATATAACTGCACCAGTGTTCTCTTGAGTGAGCATATAACAGCACCAGTGTTCTCTTGGGTGAGTATATAACAGCTCCAGTGTACTCTTGGGTGAGTATATAACAGCTCCAGTGTACTCTTCGGTGAGTATATAACAGCTCCAGTGTACTCTTGGGTGAGTATATAACAGCACCAGTGTACTCTTGGGTGAGTATTTAACAGCACCAGTGTACTCTTGGGTGAGTACTTAACAGCACCAGTGTACTCTTGGGTGAGTACTTAACAGCACCAGTGTACTCTTGGGTGAGTACTTAACGGCACCAGTGTACTCTTGGGTGAGTACTTAACAGCACCAGTGTACTCTTGGGTGAGTACTTAACAGCACCATTGTACTCTTGGGTGAGTACTTAACAGCCCCAGTGTACTCTTGGGAGAGTACTTAACAGCACCAGTGTACTCTTGGGTGAGTACTTAACAGCACCAGTGTACTCTTAGGTGAGTACTTAACGGCACCAGTGTACTCTTGGGTGAGTACTTAACAGCACCAGTGTACTCTTGGGTGAGTACTTAACAGCACCAGTGTACTCTTGGGTGAGTACTTAACAGCACCAGTGTACTCTTGGGTGAGTACTTAACAGCACCAGTGTACTCTTGGGTGAGTACTTAACAGCACCAGTGTACTCTTGGGTGAGTACTTAACAGCACCAGTGTACTCTTGGGTGAGTACTTAACAGCACCAGTGTACTCTTGGGTGAGTACTTAACAGCACCAGTGTACTCTTGGGTGAGTACTTAACAGCACCAGTGTACTCTTGGGTGAGTACTTAACAGCACCAGTGTACTCTTGGGTGAGTACTTAACAGCACCAGTGTACTCTTGGGTGAGTACTTAACAGCACCAGTGTACTTTGGGTGAGTACTTAACAGCACCAGTGTACTCTTGGGTGAGTACTTAACAGCACCAGTGTACTCTTGGGTGAGTACTTAACGGCACCAGTGTACTCTTGGGTGAGTACTTAACAGCACCAGTGTACTCTTGGGTGAGTACTTAACAGCACCAGTGTACTCTTGGGAGAGTACTTAACAGCACCAGTGTACTCTTGGGTGAGTACTTAACAGCACCAGTGTACTCTTGGGAGAGTACTTAACAGCACCAGTGTACTCTTGGGTGAGTACTTAACAGCACCAGTGTACTCTTGGGTGAGTACTTAACAGCACCAGTGTACTCTTGGGTGAGTACTTAACAGCACCAGTGTACTCTTGGGTGAGTACTTAACAGCACCAGTGTACTCTTGGGTGAGTACTTAACAGCACCAGTGTACTCTTGGGTGAGTACTTAACAGCACCAGTGTACTCTTGGGTGAGTACTTAACAGCACCAGTGTACTCTTGGGTGAGTACTTAACAGCACCAGTGTACTCTTGGGTGAGTACATGAAAGAACAATGACAACAGAGATGACTGTTATCAATCTTCTTCTGTTTCCAGCTAATGAAATTCGGTTGAACTTCTGTTCGTATTATTGTCCTCAAACTAACAACTGACAATGTCAAGGTGTGATTTACTCCCTCCTTGAAGGTATAAAGTGTCCCGTAGCTCGAGTGCCAGGAGCTGAGTCTCGACCCCTGCAACCACAATTAGGTGAGTACTGAGGTCTGGGGTCGATCCCAGGTACGGCTGGAAACATTAGGACGTGTTTCCTTACGATTTCTGCTATCCTTGTTCACCTATCAGTAAAATAGGTACCAGCTGGGGGTTAGTCGACTGGTGTGGGTCGCATCCTTGGACAAAATTGACCTAATTTGCTCTGTATAACAAGGGGCTTTCTATATAGTAGTATATCATTGATGTCAGCTAGACCTGTATACCTTGTACATGTACTTGAACAAATAACGATTATTATTATTAAAATTATATCATGTGGTTGGTAGCACATGCTGGACACCTGGTCCAGCAACTGGCTTCTCGAATTTAACACTGCCAAATGCAAAGTCATGAAGATCGGGGAAGGGCAAAGAAGACCGCAGACAGAGTATAGGCCAGGGGGCCAAAGACTGCAAACCTCGCTCAAGGAGAAAGATCTTAGGGAGAGTATAACACCGAGCACGTCTCCGGAAGCACACATCAATCAGATAACTGCTGCAGCATATGGGCGACTGGCAAACCTGAGAATAGCGTTCCGATACCTTAGTAAGGAATCGTTCAAGACACTGTACACCTTGTACGTCAGGCCCATACTAGAGTATGCAGCACCAGTTTGGAACCCGTACCTGGTCAAGCACGTCAAGAAATTAGAGAAAGTACAAAGGTTTGCGACAAGGTTAGTTCCAGAGCTAAGGGGAATGTCCTACGAAGAAAGGTTGAGGGAAATAGGACTAACAACACTGGAGGATAGAAGGGTTAGAGGAGACATGATAACGACATACAAAATACTGCGGGGAATAGACAAGGTGGATAGAGACAGGATGTTCCAGAGAGGGGACACAGAAACAAGGGGTCACAATTGGAAGTTGAAGACTCAGATGAGTCAAAGGGATGTTAGGAAAGATTTCTTCAGCCATAGAGTAGTCAGGAAGTGGAATAGTCTAGCAAGTGATGTAGTGGAGGCAGGAACCATACATAGCTTTAAGACGAGGTGTGATAAAGCTCATGGAGCAGGGAGAGAAGGGACCCAGTAGCGATCAGTGAAGAGGCGAGGCCAGGAGCTGAGTCTCGACCCCTGCAACCACAATTAGGTGAGTACAGTAAAATATCTGGGAATCCCCTTTGACCCATGCATGTCAGGAGAACTGATAGGGAACAGTGTAGTAAAGAAAGCGAATGCCAGACTGAAGTTCCTCTACAGACAAGCACAGTGTCTACCTACTGAGGCTCGCAGGACCCAATGTCTAGCCCTTATACAATGTCATATGGACTACGCTTGCTCTTCATAGTACTCTGCCTTGACAAAAAAAAAACTGAAAGATAAACTGCAAATCACCCAGAACAAAATGGTAAGATTCATCCTGGACCTGGGCCCAAAAGCACATGTAGGCCAGGATGAATTATAACAATGGGATATGCTGAATGTTGAAGACAGAGTAAAACAACTGAAGTTAAATCAAGTTTATAAAATTGCTCACAAACAGTGTCCAGAATATCTTGCTGCCAATTTTGTCAAGGCTGGGAACCAAAGCAGTCATAGTACTAGGGGGAGAGAGCACAACTTTGTAGTACCCACAGTCACTGGCCAGGCTTCAAACACCTTTTATTGTACAGCAATAAAGGAATGGAATAGACTGCCTGCACATGTCAAAGCCAGTCATAACATGAACCAGTTCAAGAAGAGAGCCAAAAGATACCTGAGGAATGTAGCGACAGAAAGGGAGGAGAATGATTTTTTATTTTTTTAGTTAACACACACGTAATCTTACCTTATTCCTAGTATATCTCCTTTATAGTATAATGATAAGATATTATCTCCTTTATAGAATAATAATATGATGTTATCTCCTTTATATTACAATAAGGTAAAAGGACCCCAATGGAAATAAGTCACTCTGACTTTTTTGGGTTATCCTGGAGGGTTCTCTATACACACATACTGCTATGTATGATAATCTATGTAACTGTATCTGTGTATACCTGAATAAACTTACTCAGCTCACACATTGTCTTTGGTTCGATCCAAGTTAAGGGTTGAAACAATGGGGGCGTGTTTCCTTGAGACACCTGCTGTCCATGTTCACCTATCAGTAAAGTAGGCACCTGAATGTTAGTCGACTGGTGTGGGTCGCATCCTGGGGACAAAATTAACATAAGTTGCCCAAAATCGAAATGCTCTGCAAAACAAGGTACATATAACAAGGGGTTTTCTATATAGTATGTCACTGATGTTAGCTCGGTCTATAAGTTGTATAATGTAGAAATAAAGATTATTATTATTATTATTATTATTATTATTATTATTATTACAGTATTACCTGTCTACCTAAATTTGCTTGTAACAGATAATTGAAATGTAGATATAAACCCAAATGTACAATTGTTAACCCCTTTGGGGCCTAGTGCCCAGGCCTTTTGTGTATCCATATGCTCTTGCGATACCGTCCACAGGATGGATATGGGGTGCACAATAAACTAGCCACTTCGGTGGCAAAATCTACCTTACTCACTGACTCCATTTTCCTCAGTCTCACCTAGTGACTGTTCTTTCTTATCGTTTTTCCTCATGATTCCGTTTTCTTATGATTTAGGTGGCTCTTGGCTCAGTGGTAGCGCCTTCGGCTCATAACTAAGGGACTCGGGTTCGATCCTGGGGCGGGTGCAGACACTGGGCAAGTTACTTTTCACCTGCTACCCCCTGTTTCCCTAGCAATAAATAGGTACTTGGGTACTATTGAACACACACACACTGTACATCGTGTAAGTCAGGCCCATATTGGAGTATGCAGCACCAGTTTGGAACCCACACCTGGCCAAGCACGTCAAGAAATTAAAGGAAGTGCAAAGGTTTCCAACGAGACTAGTCCCAGAGTTAATTAAGGGGCATGTCCTATGAGGAGAGGTTAAGGGAAATCAACGTGACGACACTGGAGGACGGGAGGGTTAGGGAGGGGACATGATAACATATAAAATACTGAGAGGAATCGACAAGGTGGACAGGGACAGGATGTTTCTAAGATGGGACACAGAAACAAGGGGTCACAGCTGGAAGTTGAAGACTCAGAGGAGTCACAGGGATGTTAGGAAGTATTTCTTCAATTACAGAGTTGTCAGGAAGTGTAACAGCCTGGAAAGAGAGGTGTTGGAGGCAGGATCCGTACATAGCTTCAAGAAGAGGTATAATAAAGCTCATGGAGCAGGGAGGGAGTGACTTAGTAGCGACTAGTGAAGAGGCGGGGCCAGGAGCTATGACTCGACTCCTGCAACCACAATTATGTGTGTACAATTTTTTTTATTTAGAACACATGTCACTTACATTGAAGCATTCCTAACATACGAATGCTTAGAAATTAAAATATAAAAGCGAACATAATTAAACCAATAAAGGAAACTCCACCACATTATGGTTAATACTAACTTCAAAAATTTTGGCACAAATTTAACTTGCCAATACTATATGATCCCATTAACATAAACAGATCCCCTAGACAACACAAGAATACACAAATACCCTGAAAGATACATATCTAGCCTGTCACATATTAACAGGCAATAATACAAGGGCATAAGGAACAATCACCACCCAATATGTCGCCCTTAACATAGCGTAGCATAACCCCTTCCCCGGAATTCCTTAATTCCTTAATGAAACCAACAATATATATAATACATTACATTCCCTACCCCCTAAGCAGCGATAGACTTAATTGTACCTTCAATACTCTATCCTATTCGTTACATATCATTTATGCCTATGTATAAAAATTCTGACAACTATTCAAAATTAGAAATATAATAGCCCTACAATTCACAGCCCTACCATGTAACTTGTCACATAAAATCTATGAGACAAACTGTATTACCTCTACATTACCCCCCCCCCCCATCTTGACAACGATGGGTTAAAAAAAATGTTGTCTTTTCGTTCCTTCTTCTTATTGATAGGAACATTACACACAATAATGTTATAACTCAACACCCCTTGAGATATTAAGTACACTTTAACGTAGCACACACACTAAGACATAAACCTGGTAGTGGCAGTTCCCAAAAATGAGTACCACTTTCTCACCATGACACTGATTCAGCACCCTGAAACACCCCCTTACAGAATATTTATAACTTGTAAACAACTTAATACATAAGTACATACCTTACATATTTCATCAATGAAGCTAAGACTCACTTTCACAACACTTTTCTAACGTTTACCTGGACTGCTAGATCCATATTACTGACAAAAGCAAGAGAACCTAACCATTTCGAAGTGTTTCCTTACACACACACACACACACACACATATATATATATACAACAGGCCTAGTGTCTAATCGACATGTGCCTAGGACAAAATGGTAACTAACCCACTGCTGTCTTCCCTTCTAGAATAGAGCAGTCATCCTTGACCGGTACTACCCGGCCTATACATTTTCTATGTCACAGAACTCAGAAGACTTAAAGGTATTACTCACTCATATAACCTTTTCCCAAACCCCGCCCGTAAAGGCAAGACCAAAGACATCATAATTCTTTAATATCTATGACCTAATATGTGTGCACCAAAGCACACTATATTTCAAAACTAAAATATGGGAACAATAACAGATTATAAACCTTGCTTGACATAACCTCAATTCGAGATACAGTAACACTTAGCCTGATACCAGCACACAGGAAAGTACCCAATACCTTTCCCCTGACATAGACCCCCTCCATTCTCACATTCACAGATACTCTTCTTTCAGAACCTTCCCGACCTAAGCAAAGAAAAAACAGTTACCCGGTCTATCCCCCCCTGCACACTATTGCCATAAGCGACGCTCACCCCGACTCACGCAGATACATAAACTCATCCCACATAAATAAAACGCATTCACACACCACACACCTGGGTCCCCCCCCAGAGATGCTCACCCCCTGTACTCTGACATCACCTATATGATAACAAAATTCCTACTGTCAATCTACGGTAGGACGCCGGGAACCTTTTTTCCCACGCCCTCCCATACATCACACCATTCCTGCTAATCGTTCTGCGCCGCCATGGCCCTGATCCTCACTTCACCCCTGTCTTCCCTTAAGTCCCAGGACACCTGTAAATAATCTACAACCAAGTACATTACCGCTCTTCTTACCTCATCATTAACTCCTCCTATATCGAAGCTTAACGCTCTCAACGTTGACAACCCCCGCCCCCCACCGCCCTTGTGATCCTCCCAAACCATATCCTCACATGATCCAATCCATTACAAAAATATACCGCATGATATGTCGTATCTATGTTCCCACACCGTGCACATTCCGCATTCCCGACTAAACCCATATTATACAGCATAGCCCTGGACGCTAGGACTCCGTGTAAAAACCTATAAACAGTAACCCTGACCCTGAAAGGCAATTTAATTTTTACAAAACTCTTCCACACCCTACCCCAATCATACATAGGATAAACCGCTTCCCCAAGCACAGACCTTCCCCTTTCATGCCTCCGGGGTTAAAAATCCGAAGAAATCTTATCTTATTTTATCTTATCTTTTAACTAGGTATATTTCTACACCATAGGAAGGTTCGAACCCCACCCGTGGTATGGTTTGTTTGCAATCGTATCATTACGATTTCGTGAGTCATGTTGACGGCTTTGAAGGGGACTTGAGCTAGAGTTCGTCATGGTCATGCTAGCGGGAGATTCGTCTGTAAAAACTTGCATTTGTGGACACAGTGGTGCCTATGCTAACCTTCCTATGGTGTAGAAATATACCTAGTTGGATGAATCTTATTAAAGCTAGCTGGCCCAGTGGCTTACGCGATGGTCTGGAGTTTTGAGACTCTCTGACCGCGGGTTCGAACCCCACCCGTGGTATAGTTTATATAAGTCCCATTTCCCCCCATCCCCCCATGAGTACAATTAGGTGAGTACACACACACACACACAATTTTTCATAACCATAATTTTTAAAGTGGTGGACCGGTAAGCCAGCGGAAAGCCTCGGTCAGATGACCAAAAGCTCCAGCTGCGGGTCATCATATGACTAAGACCCGCGTCAGGAAACACTTGTCCTGTTTCCTGACAACCCTTACCTAACCTAACATAGTGAATAATACACAAATAACCCGCTCATAGGAGAGAGGAACTGACCACGACGTTTCGCTCCGACCTGGACCACTTACACATGACTTGTCTGGTAACTGTGCATGATACAAGTCATCGCTGGTGACCACAGGTTACTTGTTATTGTCTGTCATTACTAATCAATACCATTATAAAGCTCGTACTTACTCTTGACTATCAGACTCAGCAACTCCAATTTCCATTTAATTTAGCTGTATTTATTTTCAGATGAAATTTGTTTTTAGCAAATAAAATAATATTAAGGTGTCAGTGTGACAAGTCGCAGCTTCCAGAATTCCACTTCTTAAATTGAATGTCATCTTATGTGAAAAAATTTATCTGTAAACTTACTAGACTATAACCCAAATATTTGTTCATAATCATGTACAATGATAGTTTTTAATCTACTTTAATATACATTCATTATATATTCAATGAATCGGTCTTATTTATAAACATTTAATGTCTTTATATACATATATATATATAATGTTTATTGTCTTGAAGTCTCAAGTTAGGCATAAGCTTGCCCGAGTGGAAGGCCTCGGTCAGATGACCAAAAGCTCTAGCTGTGGGTCATCATATGACTAAGACCCGCGTCACGAAACACTTGTCCTGTTTCCTGACAAACCTTACCTAACCTAAGCTGGGCTGTCTACATGCAGTATCAAGGGTGTCGGGGGTCAACGACCCTGTGGCCCGGTCTGTTATCAGGCCTCGAGGTGGATCAAGGCCTGATCAACCAGGCTGTTACTGCTGGCAGTACGCAAGTCGACGTTTCTGTACAAACAATGTAACATGTAGCCATAAACTTATGAATATGTAGAGAGACCTTTGCCTGTAAGAGTATATGCACTGATAGACGTATACATGTATATATACGTGTATATAAGTGAGAAATGTTTGCCTCTCAGCTTATATACACTCAGAGACACTACAAGAGGATGACTAAACCTTTGCAAATCACAGCTAAATAATCAGAAAATAACCAGCACTTTCACGCGGCTACCACAGAGACGTTACGTCTGCAATGTCATAGTGAGCGGCATTTATGTTCTACTCAGTGTTTGTGAAGGTTAAATATTTATGTTGCAAGGAAGGGGGAGGGAGGGAAGGAGGAAGAGGGAGGGGGAGAGAGGAAGACAGAAGAAAGGAGGAAGGGTAGGGAAAGAGAGAAGAAGGAAGTACACTTTAAGACACTATACAGTCAAGACGCTGAGGTCATCTGGTGGCGAACCAATTAAAAAATTTTCAGCTTTTCTCTTAACATCTCATTTAAATACACAAGATCTAGATAAACATCTACATAAATTTCTAAATAAACATGTAGATAAAGATGTTAATAAAGGTGTAGATAAAGATGTATAAGGCTTTTTCTCTTCACCCTCAGGATTAACTGCAGACTGAAAAATAGCTTTAATTTTCCTAGTGTTTGGAAGTTTAAATAGCAGTGTGGACCATTGAATTTGTCACTTTAATTCCACATAGTGTCCAGTGTGATGCAACAAGTGATAATAACAGTACAGACATAACTGACGTACAAATAATGACAATGGGAGTACAGAGGCACCATTAGCGGAAACCTGTAAATCTGTTGTTGTCACGTCAGCAGGACTGTTGTTGTCACGTCAGCAGGACTGTTGTTGTCACGTCAGCAGGACTGTTGTTGTCACGTCAGCATGACTGTTGTTGTCACGTCAGCAGGACTGTTGTTGTCACGTCAGCAGGACTGTTGCTGTCACGTCAGCAGGACTGTTGTCACGTCAGCAGGACTGTTGTTGTTACGTCAGCAGGACTGTTGTTGTCACGTCAGCAGGACTGTTGTTGTCACGTTAGCAGGACTGTTGTTGTCACGTCAGCATGACTGTTGTTGTCACGTCAGCAGGACTGTTGTTGTCACGTTAGCAGGACTGTTGTTGTCACGTCAGCATGACTGTTGTTGTCACGTCAGCATGTATCATGACGGGTAAATCTTGCTACTACTATTTACATCCAGTAGACACTATACATATATGTATGTGTATACACATTTAAGTTTCCTCTCAATTCTACGAGGAAAAGATCAAGTAATGCGGTAAATAGTAATGCGGTAAATAGCTCATTGGTAACAAGAGGGGACAAGAGCTAGTCATCAACAGGTTGTTGGAAGTAACAGCAGATGGTTATCACTACTAGGAACGACCCGGTGTCCATATATGAGTGTGAGACCCGGTTAATGGTGCCGGTACATTGTACTGCCTTCCAGATGATGTTGGTGACACGTAGAGATGAGGGCAGTGGACGGCACTATGATGGACCAAGTGAGAGTCAAGGACAGTGGACGACACTATGATGGACCAAGTGAGAGCCAAGGACAGTGGACGGCACTATGATGGACCAAGTGAGAGCCAAGGACAGTGGACGGCACTATGATGGACCAAGTGAGAGCCAAGGACAGTGGACGGCACTATGATGGACCAAGTGAGAGCCAAGGACAGTGGACGGCACTATGATGGACCAAGTGAGAGTCAAGGACAGTGGACGGCACTATGATGGACCAAGTGAGAGCCAAGGACAGTGGACGGCACTATGATGGACCAAGTGAGAGTCAAGGGCAGTGGACGGCACTATGATGGACCAAGTGAGAGCCAAGGACAGTGGACGGCACTATGATGGACCAAGTGAGAGCCAAGGACAGTGGACGGCACTATGATGGACCAAGTGAGAGTCAAGGACAGTGGACGGCACTATGATGGACCAAGTGAGAGTCAAGGACAGTGGACGGCACTATGATGGACCAAGTGAGAGTCAAGGACAGTGGACGGCACTATGATGGACCAAGTGAGAGCCAAGGACAGTGGACGGCACTATGATGGACCAAGTGAGAGTCAAGGACAGTGGACGGCACTATGATGGACCAAGTGAGAGCCAAGGACAGTGGACGGCACTATGATGGACCAAGTGAGAGTCAAGGACAGTGGACGGCACTATGATGGACCAAGTGAGAGTCAAGGACAGTGGACGGCACTATGATGGACCAAGTGAGAGTCAAGGACAGTGGACGGCACTATGATGGACCAAGTGAGAGCCAAGGACAGTGGACGGCACTATGATGGACCAAGTGAGAGTCAAGGACAGTGGACGGCACTATGATGGACCAAGTGAGAGCCAAGGACAGTGGACGGCACTATGATGGACCAAGTGAGAGCCAAGGACAGTGGACGGCACTATGATGGACCAAGTGAGAGTCAAGGACAGTGGACGGCACTATGATGGACCAAGTGAGAGTCAAGGACAGTGGACGGCACTATGATGGACCAAGTGAGAGCCAAGGGCAGTGGACGGCACTATGATGGACCAAGTGAGAGTCAAGGACAGTGGACGGCACTATGATGGACCAAGTGAGAGCCAAGGACAGTGGACGGCACTATGATGGACCAAGTGAGAGTCAAGGACAGTGGACGGCACTATGATGGACCAAGTGAGAGTCAAGGACAGTGGACGGCACTATGATGGACCAAGTGAGAGCCAAGGACAGTGGACGGCACTATGATGGACCAAGTGAGAGTCAAGGACAGTGGACGGCACTATGATGGACCAAGTGAGAGCCAAGGACAGTGGACGGCACTATGATGGACCAAGTGAGAGCCAAGGACAGTGGACGGCACTATGATGGACCAAGTGAGAGTCAAGGACAGTGGACGGCACTATGATGGACCAAGTGAGAGTCAAGGACAGTGGACGGCACTATGATGGACCAAGTGAGAGCCAAGGGCAGTGGACGGCACTATGATGGACCAAGTGAGAGTCAAGGACAGTGGACGGCACTATGATGGACCAAGTGAGAGCCAAGGACAGTGGACGGCACTATGATGGACCAAGTGAGAGTCAAGGACAGTGGACGGCACTATGATGGACCAAGTGAGAGCCAAGGACAGTGGACGGCACTATGATGGACCAAGTGAGAGCCAAGGACAGTGGACGGCACTATGATGGACCAAGTGAGAGCCAAGGACAGTGGACGGCACTATGATGGACCAAGTGAGAGCCAAGGACAGTGGACGGCACTATGATGGACCAAGTGAGAGCCACATTTAGTTTAGCAGTGATGTGTTATGTCACGTTAGTTTCAACACAGTGGAAGTGGCACACATCTCCGTGGCACCACAATTACACACATCTCCGTGGCACCACAATTACACACATCTCCGTGGCACCACAATTACACACCAAAAAGATAATTCTTCCCGTTGTATAGTTCAGAGCAGCCACACCATGTGCTCTCAGAGCAGCCACACCATGTGCTCTCAGAGCAGCCACACCATGTGCTCTATCTGAGTTTGGTAACAGAACCCGTCTAATTATCCCTCAGAGTAATCATCTATAATAACCTAAATTTTACGTCTGAACATTGCCACTAATTTTGTTACACACCATTTTTAGGTCAGAAATATTACTGATATAGAAGGTTATTAAAAATTACACTTAATTTAATTAAGGTTGTTGTTAATGTTTCTTGTAAAAATTTGAGCTGAAGTCAACTGAATGACAACAAAAGTAGATATGGCCCCAACTGGAAGACTGACTCGTCTACAGCAGCTCAGATGTAGTCATTATGAGTGAGAGGAGACGCCTCCAGGGTGTCGCTTGCCAATCAGCTGACAATTCGTAATGAACACATGTGCAACAGTTAGGTATCTTTATTCCGAAACGTTTCACCTACATAGTAGGCTTCTTCAGTCAAGTATAGAGGAGGCAGCAGAAGCAGTAGAAATGTAAAGATGATGTAATCAGTCCATCAGCCTTTGGAGACGTAGTATTGAGGTGGTCAGTCCCTCAACCTGGAACCCAACAATTGTTCCAGACTATGAGGCAAAACTCTTCTCCAGGTTGAGGGACTGACCACCTCAATACTACGTCTTCAAGGATGATTGACTGATTACATCGTCTTTACATGTTTCCTGCTTTTGCTGCCTCCTGTGTACTTGACTGGAGAAGCCTACTGTGTAGGTGAAACGTTTCTAAATAAAGATACCTAAGTGTTGCACATGTATTTTATCAACTTGTCGGTATTATTTGCCATTATCATATTCATTCGTAATGAATCTCGTCATTCCACCAAGCATTTCTCTTCCATTCTGAACTCACCCTCCTATACGCACACACCTCTAACACTTAAACCCACACCAAACCACCTGGATCTCCTCATACAGTTTAACTTCCATATATCACAGTCACATTAACAAGGTTAGTGACTTGTACAGGTTTATGTTTTATGAGGAGCGACCGATGCATCAGATCATTACTTACTGGTAGTTACAGTGTGAAGAAGACGGACTAAAGGAAGATAGATGTAAGTAGGTAAGAGAGAGGTGAAAGTGATTGAACTACAGAAGAGGATAACTTGTAACAGGTACTGCATAAGCAATTGAATTAGCAGCGGGTCGAGGTGGTCTGGTGTGGGTTTAGGTATGCAATGTTAGAGGTGTGAGAGCACACGAGGGCGACCTTACAATAAAACACAAATGACTGGTGGAATGATGAGGTTTATTTGGGAATTTTCAGTACATTGACAAGCGAAGATTGTGACCAGATATAAACATGTAAACAGTTCATTACCACATTAACTTGTTCAGCTATCAAAACTTTGCGACCCATTATGTACCTCTGTAATCTTTTGACCACCGCCTACAGGATGCGTATGGTGTGTGTAATACAAATATTAAACTAACTGACAAGCGACATGGAGGGACCAGAACTAGAGCTTGTCACTGGCAGCTGGTCAGGATTTCCTCTGAAAACTAGTAATCAGACTGCAATTAGCAGTCTTTACAAAGCTCCCCAGTATTGTGATTGGGTAATCTTTATGACTGTGGTACAGTTGTTAACACAACGGACTGAGAATATCAGGTCACGGCTTCCATGGCTTCCAGTTTTGGTCTTTCCAAAAACTATCACATTAGAAAACCATGGAAAAAAACAGAGATTACGAAACTTCACTGTGTCCGTGTGAGAGTATAGTGTGTCCTTGATAGTGTCCGTGTAACAGTATAGTGTCATTGATAGTGTCCGTGTGAGAGTATAGTGTGTCCTTGATAGTGTCCGTGTGAGAGTATTGAGTGTCCGTGTGAGAGTATTGAGTGTCCGTGTGAGAGTATTGAGTGTCCGTGTGAGAGTATTGAGTGTCCGTGTGAGAGTATTGAGTGTCCGTGTGAGAGTATTGAGTGTCCGTGTGAGAGTATTGAGTGTCCGTGTGAGAGTATAGTGTCCTTGATAGTGTCCGTGTAAGAGTATAGTGTCCTTGATGGTGTCCGTGTGAGAGTATAATGTGTCTTTGATAGTGTCCGTGTGAAAGTATAGTGTGTCCTTGACGGTGTCCGTGTGAGAGTATAGTGTGTCCTAGATAGTGTCCGTGTAAGAGTATAGTGTCCTTAACAGTGTCCATCTGAGAGTATAGTGTCCTGCCTGAGCTGGCATACTTCAGTAGTGTCAGTCTGAGCTGGCAGACTTCAGTAGTGTCAGCCTGAGCTGGCATACTTCACTAGTGTCAGCCTGAGCTGGCATACTTCACTAGTGTCAGCCTGAGCTGGCATACTTCACTAGTGTCAGCCTGAGCTGGCATACTTCAGTAGTGTCAGCCTGAGCTGGCAGACTTCAATAGTGTCAGCCTGAGCTGGCAGACTTCAGTAGTGTCAGCATGAGCTGGCATACTTCAGTAGTTTGAACCTGAGCTGGCATACTTCAGTAGTGTGAACCTGAGCTGGTAGACTTCAGTAGTGTGAACCTGAGCTGGTAGACTTCAGTAGTGTGAACCTGACCTGGCATACTTCAGTAGTGTCAGCCTGAGCTGGCAGACTTCAGTAGTGTGAACCTGAGCTGGCATACTTCTGTAGTGTGAACCTGAGCTGGTAGACTTCAGTAGTGTGAACCTGAGCTGGCAGACTTCAGTAGTGTGAACCTGAGCTGGTAGACTTCAGTAGTGTCAGCCTGAGCTGGCATACTTCAGTAGTGTCAGTCTGAGCTGGCATACTTCAGTAGTGTCAGCCTGAGCTGGCATACTTCAGTAGTGTGAACCTGAGCTGGTAGACTTCAGTAGTGTGAACCTGAGTTGGCATACTTCTGTAGTGTGAACCTGAGCTGGTAGACTTCAGTAGTGTCAGCCTGAGCTGGCAGACTTCAGTAGTGTGAACCTGAGTTGGCATACTTCAGTAGTGTCAGCCTGAGCTGGCATACTTCAGTAGTGTCAGCCTGAGCTGGCAGAATTCAGTAGTGTGAACCTGAGCTGGCAGACTTCAGTAGTGTGAACCTGAGCTGGCATACTTCAGTAGTGTCAGCCTGAGCTGGCATACTTCAGTAGTGTCAGCCTGAGCTGGCAGAATTCAGTAGTGTGAACCTGAGCTGGCAGACTTCAGTAGTGTGAACCTGAGCTGGAATACTTCAGTAGTGTCAGTCTGAGCTAGCAGACTTCAGTAGTGTCAGCCTGAGCTGGCAGAATTCAGTAGTGTGAACCTGAGCTGGCAGACTTCAGTAGTGTCAGCCTGAGCTAGCAGACTTCAGTAGTGTCAGCCTGAGCTAGCAGACTTCAGTAGTGTGAACCTGAGCTAGCAGACTTCAGTAGTGTCAGCCTGAGCTGGCAGAATTCAGTAGTGTGAACCTGAGCTGGCAGACTTCAGTAGTGTCAGCCTGAGCTAGCAGACTTCAGTAGTGTCAGCCTGAGCTAGCAGACTTCAGTAGTGTGAACCTGAGCTGGCAGACTTCAGTAGTGTCAGCCTGAGCTGGCAGACTTCAGTAGTGTCAGCCTGAGCTAGCAGACTTCAGTAGTGTCAGCCTGAGCTAGCAGACTTCAGTAGTGTCAGCCTGAGCTAGCAGACTTCAGTAGTGTCAGCCTGAGCTGGCATACTTCAGTAGTGTCAGCCTGAGCTGGCAGACTTCAGTAGTGTCAACCTGAGCTAGCAGACTTCAGTAGTGTCAGCCTGAGCTGGCAGAATTCAGTAGTGTGAACCTGAGCTGGCAGACTTCAGTAGAATGAACCTGAGCTGGCATACTTCAGTAGTGTCAGCCTGAGCTGGCAGACTTCAGTAGTGTCAGCCTGAGCTGGCAGAATTCAGTAGTGTGAACCTGAGCTGGCAGACTTCAGTAGTGTGAACCTGAGCTGGCAGACTTCAGTAGTGTGAACCTGAGCTGGCAGACTTCAGTAGTGTGAACCTGAGCTGGCATACTTCAGTAGTGTCAGCCTGAGCTGGCATACTTCAGTAGTGTCAGCCTGAGCTGGCAGACTTCAGTAGTGTCAGCCTGAGCTGGCAGACTTCAGTAAGATCATGAGGATATCGTCAAGTATTCCATTAAAGAATCGTGATTATTATCATTATTTTAATTATCATTATTATTAAAATCATAATAATAATAGCAATATGGCGTATCATACAAGAAGAGCCACATGTCTATGCTTTAGTACAAAAGAATAGTCACATGTCTACGGCTCATCCAAAAAAATCCTCAGACGTTTAGACATGCCATCTGCTCCAGTTTTTCTGGTTTATAAATATTTCAGAAATTTTGCGTCACGAGCGTATTTACAGTTGTCGAAAATTTCTCTATCAAAACAAGGCCCAGATGCTCCTTCAGAATTTAATGTCACACACTCACTCACCTAAGAAGAGGTACGATAAAGCTCTTGGAGCAGTAAGAGAGAGTGGACCTAGTAGCGACCAGCGAAGAGGCTGGACCAGGAGCTGTGGTTTGACCCCTGCAACCACAAATAGGTGAGTAAAAACAAATACACACACACGTACACAAAGCCATGGAGAAGATTATCAGGAGAAGAGTGGTGGACCACCTAGAAAGGAATGAGATTATCAGTTTCAGAGACGGGAAATCTTGTATTAATATTGGTAGAATTACCGACAATATGTTAAGTAAAAGGACACAAATGCAACTAATGAGACATTTTATTGTGGCAACGTTTCGCTCTCCAGGAGCTTTGTCAAGCCATAACAGCTTGACAAAGCTCCTGGAGAGCGAAACGTTGCCACAATAAAATGTCTCATTAGTTGCATTTGTGTCCTTTTACTTAACGGGAAATCTTGTGTCACAAACCTCCTGGAGTTCTATGACAGGGTGACAGCAGTAAGACAAGAGAGAGAGGGGTGGGTAGATTGCGTTTTCTTGGACTCTAAGAAAGCGTTTGACACAGTTCCACACAAGAGATTAGTGCAAAAGCTGGAGGACCATGCAGGGGTAACATGGAAGGCACTGCAATGGATCAAGGAATACCTGGAGCTTACCTTGAGAGACTTCCGGGGGTCAACGCCCCCGCGGCTCGGTCTGTGACCAGGCCTCATGTCAGGAAGACAACAACGAGTCAAGGTACGTAGCGAGGTGTCATATTGGGCGCCTGTGACGAGCGGGGTTCCAAAGAGGTCAGTTCTAGGACCGGTGCTGATTATGGTATTTGTGAACGGCATGAGGGAAGGAATAGACTCAGAAGTGTCCCTGTTTGCAGATGATGAGAATTCAATCGGAAGAGGACCAGGCAGAACTACAGAGGGATCTGGACAGGCTGCAGGCCTGGTCTAGAAACTGGCTCCTGGAGTTCAACCCCACAAAGTGCAAAGTCATGAAGATTTAGGAAGGGCAAAGAAGACCGCAGACGGAGTACAGTCTAGGGGGGCCAGAGACTACAAACCTCACTCAAGGAAAAGGATCTTGTGGACATCTCTTAAGGCGCATATCAACCAAATAACTGCTGCAGCATACGGGTGCCTAGCAAACCTAAGAACAACATTCCGACATCTCAATAAGGAATCGTTCAGGACTCTGTACACCATGTACGTTAGGCCTATATTGGAGTATGCAGCACCAGTTTGGAACCGACACCTAGCCAAGCACATAAGGAAATTAGAGAAAGTGCAAAGGTTTGCAACAAGATTAGTCCCAGAGCTAAGGGGTATGTCCTACGAGGAGAGGTTAACGGAAATCAACCTGATGACACTGGAGGACAGGAGAAATAGAGAGGATATGATAACGACTTATAAAATACTGAGAGGAATCGACAAGGTGGACAGAGATAGGATGTTCCAGAGATGAGACACAGCAACAAGGGGTCACAGTTGGAAGTTGAAGACTCAGATGAATCACAGGGTTGTTAGGAAGTATTTATTCAGTTACAGAGTGGTCAGGAAGTGGAATAGTCTGGGAAGTGATGTAGTGGAGGCAGGATCCATACATAGGTTTAAGAAGAGGTATGATAAAGCTCACGGAGCAGGAAGAGTGACTTAGTAGCGACCAGTGAAGAGGCGGGGCCAGAAGCTGTGACTCAACCCCTGCAACCACAACTAGGTGAGTACACACACACACAGACGTTGCTGACATATTCGTCAAGGTAAATCACCTGACATAAGTCTGTCATAAAACGATCCGTTCAATACTGGCAGCCCTGAGGCGAGGGTGCGGCCACAGCCACTGGCGTGCGGTGATGCAGTGATGGGTTTCAGAACAGTTTTTAAGGACAAGTGAAAGCGGGGAAAACCATAGTGACGCTCAGCAGCAGCACTCACCACTGCTGGACTCTACTGACTTGACTCACTCTCATACACCCACACTGCTTCCCACCCAGACCTAGCACGTCCTAGCAGCTAGGTCTTTCCCATGCTCTCTCATGTTATCTCACCTCCCGCTACCATCCATCCTGTGGACGGTAGTGTGTGAACATATTCGTCCTGTGGATGTTAGCGCAAAAACTTTATATTTAGTTTGATTATCATCTGTTTATATGCCGCTATCAGAAGCGCATAAGAACAACATAAGAACATAAAAAAAAGATGTAGCACTGTAGCAGGCCTACTGGCCCATGCTAAGCAGGTTTAAATCACCTACTGGCTGAAGCTAGTCAGGTCCAACTCACCCACCCATACCATATTTTTAAAACTACACAACGTTTTGCCTCAAAGACACTACTGGGAAGTTTCTTACTCTCATCTACAATTTTATTACTAAACCAGTGGTTTCGCAACATCAGTCAGGCTGTTTACATTGTAAATTGGCTTGTAAATGTGCTTATCGACGTTAATGTTACCATAGTAAATTCTAGAGCTGCTGAGGCTTCTGTTTGCATTATATGGCATTCAGATTCATTATTTATGTCTCTCTTAATATTGTATCTAATATATGACACAAATATACCAACGTGTATTCATGTTTGCTTGATATATCAACTTGATTATGTCGAAGTAATTCAGTATGTGATGGAATCCATAAGAAATATACATTAATTACTATGTCTTGGATTTCTGAGTATCTGTATCAGGCTTCTTCTATGATCATGTTAATGTTTATGTGAGTGAAGTGCACTGAGCGACGACATAGAATCTGTAATAATTAAGACACTAACGGCGTCATTTCCGTTGACTTTGACTACCTAGACTCTGACTTTCACCGGGCAGCACTAACCCTCGCTACCTCCCACCCTTCACCTCCTGCAGGAAGTCTGGAGAGACGATGAAAAGTTTTTGCTGAGTTACTGGGTGGTAGTGGCCCCACTCCACGATGAACCTTTCTCTCTCATACACTACTTCCCTTCCCCCACACACAGGGCCAGGAGCTGAATCTTGACCCCTGTAACCACCCACCCACATTCACACACACACACACAGAAAAGCTGTGACTCGATCCCTGCAACCACAAATAGGTGAGTAAACCAGAGGAACAAAGAAATGACGAGAGAGAACCCAGGAGACGCTGGAGGGCCTCACCATGAAGTAGGTGGAAGCAACGGCAAGGTGTGTACCTAACAGGAGGCGTGAGCAGTGAAGATACAGAGAACCACTGGTTCAATAACACCTGTACACATGGAGAACAGTGAGGAGTAACTGCGCAAGGATAATGAAATAAGTCGAGCGTCAGTATGAGAATGACATAACAGCAAAAGTCAAACTAGAGCCGACACTACTACACAACAGCACAAGGAGGAAAATAACCGTACAATAGCAAGTAATGAGGCTAAAAGGGAGGAAAGGATATTCACACATGATAGAAAATTTGCGAGGAATTAAGCAGAAGATTTAAGGAGGTATTTACTGAGGAAACCAGAATGCATCTATTGGATAGATTTCAGGTATCAAAGGAATAAGTAATGAATCTACTGTTTGTGACTTGATAAAACCCAATGTGTGGGCGAAACGTTGTAAATAAAGGATCACATTATACTGCTTATGTGGTGACGTGTACTTTAAGAGTGGTGACGTACTTTGCTCTGTGAAGACTTGTCTAGTGTGCCCTGCGTTTTAGCTACCTGAGATTGTGATGATGGCTTCCCTCGACTACGATCAGCTATATCTTCAACTTAAGGCGGAATTAAAGGAAGCTAGAAGAGAAATTCAACGTTTGAAGGGTATATGCAAGGATTATCCCCGGAACAATGTCGCCCATGATCAGACCAACGAATGGATGCTAGTCGGATCTGAAGGGACGAAGCTGAAGATGGAGGTCCAGGAGACTGCTGTGAAAACCAGCAACTGTTTTTCCTTGTTATCAGACGAATGTGAATCGATCACCCATGATCTTGAGACAAAGACAATTGTTAACGACTCAGTGAAGGCATTCAAGCGAAGACCATCTCTACTAAGACCGTCGAGAACGTCATGCAAACCACCAGTCGAGGTAAGAATATAATATTAGTTGGGGACAGTCAGATTAAGTTTATGGAGAGCGCTTTTTGTCTTAGGGATAGGGAGAGGAGGCAGAGGGTGTGTTATCCTGGGGCTGGGATGAAGGATATTGTTAGCCGTCTGGACGACATCATGAGAGGTAATGGGAGCAATCTGTCTCAGTGCTGGAGGCAACGATGTTGGCAGATGTAGGAGTGAGGACCTGATCAGCAGGTACTGGTCAGCAATAGAGATCATTAGGAAGAAGAAAGGGAACCCTGTGATATGTGGTATTTTACCAAGGAGAGGAGTAGGATATGAATGGTTGTCCAGGGCAATTGTCAGTAGTACTGTGTACTTGTGTTAGTATACCTAGTTAAAACCGTTACTTGTAGTCACTGCCTCTCTGGCTATGACGTCACGCCCATTCACTTTGAACCGCCATGCCCCGGGCAGTGGTCAGTCAGAGTAGAGTTGAAGGCCGGATAGCAGACTAGACAAGGCAGGCTACCAAGTCATCCAACGTGTGTGGTTATTACTCCAAATCCACCACCGAACCCCCACGACACAATTGGTGTCAATTGCTGGCTGTACAAACACTGTAAGGAAAAGGCAGTAACATTCATTGACAACTGGGACCTCTTCAATGGCAGAAATGACATGTATCCCAGGGATGGGGTTAAGTAAGTTTATTCAGGTATACACAAATACAGTTATATAGATTATCATACATAGCAGCATATGTGTAAAGAACCCAGGATAACCCAAAAAAGTCAGACAGAGTGACTTATTTCCATTGGGGTCCTTGGGTCCATTGCGTTCACTTATTTAGGTCTGGGGTGGGGGAACTGGCCACTGCAGTGGAGGGAGCTGTTAGGGCTTTAAACTAGAAATAGTTGTATGGGTTTTGGTGGGAAAACAGTGAAGTCCCAGTGTAGTAATATTGTGAGTTTTAGGGGAACTAGTAATAGGCAGAATGAGGTGGATATTGCAAAGCCAGTGGCATTAGGTGACAAGGACAGTAATAGGTATAGTGGAAAAACAGAAATGAGCAGGAAGGGTAAAGAGAAAGGAGGGTCTTTAAACTTACATTATAATAATAGTCGTAGTGCTAGGAATAAGATGGACGAGTTGAGATTAGTTGCAAGTGCAGGTAACATTGATGTATTTGCCATAACTGAGACGTGGTTTAATACGAAAAATCGGGATGTCACATTCAGGGTTTTAAATTGTTTCAAATAGACATAAGTATCGGGAAGGGGGGTGGGGTGGCACTGTATGTCCGAGATCGCTTGAACTGTTGCATAAAAACGGGCATAAAGTCTGAAATAACTCATACAGAGTCTGTCTGGATAGAATTTTCAGAGGGACATGAAAATTTGATTTTAGGCGTGATATACTGTCCTCCAAACTTAAATAGGGACCAAGGGAGACTACTATGGGAGGAAATTGTTAAGGCCACAATGCACGATAACTTTAGTCAGATTGACTGGAATTTTTTGACTGGGAATTTAGAATCTAACGACTTTTTAGTAGTTCAGGATTGTTTTTTGAAGCAGTTTGTGACAGAACCTACAAGGGGAAATAACCTACTTGACTTGATTCTGGCAAACAAGAAAACCCTTGTTAATAATTTAGAAATTACAGAGGAACTCGGCGCAAGCGACCACAAATCAATTACCTTTAGCATTGAATGGAAATAGTATGTTAGTAGGGATAACTCTGTAACGATCCCAGATTTTCTCTTAGCAGATTACAATGGACTTAGAGAACACTTATCATCTGTTGACTGGGGTAACGCAGAGAGCTATCAATATGACAGCTTTCTAAACACAATACATGCTGCCCAAAAAATATTTATCCTGTATAAAGACATTAGATCGAATAGAAATGACCCAAAATGGATGAATAATAGGCTCAAATATCTTTTAGGGCAGAAGAAAGGAATTTATAGGCACATCAAAAGAGGTGAGGATCATCTTATGAATCAGTATATTGACATTAAGAGGGACGTTAAAAAGAGGATAAGAAAAGCTAAACGGGACTACGAAATTAAAGTTGCTAGGGATTCGAAAAATAACCCAAAAGGTTTTTACCAGGTTTATAGAACAAAAGTTAGAGATAAGAGATAGGTCCCCGTAAAAATAACTCTGGGCATTTTACTGATAAGGAGAATGAAATGTGCTCTATTTTTAATAATTATTTTCTCTCGGTTTTCACTCAGGAAGACATTAATAATATCCCAATAATTAGGTTTTATAGTAGGCCTGAAGAAGATCAATTATGTAATATCACAGTCACTAGCGAAATGGTTATCAAACAGATAGACCGATTGAAGCAAAATAAATCCCCGGGCCCTGATGAGCTTTTTTCAAGGGTTCTTAAGGAGTGCAAAATGGAACTCTTCAAACAGGTGTAGTGTCTGATATGTGGAAGATGGCCAATGTAATTCCTATTTTTAAAGCAGGGGACAAGTCACTACCATCAAATTACTGCCCAATAAGCCTGACCTCAATTGTAGGCAAATTACTAGAGTCAATTATAGCTGATATTACAAGAAGCCATCTGGATAAGCATAATTTGATTAATGATACTCAGCATGGATTCACGAGGGGCCGTTCCTGTCTAACTAATTTATTAACCTTCTTCAGTAAAGCTTTTGAGGCTGTTGATCACAATAAAGAATTCGATATTGTTTACTTAGATTTTAGTAAGGCTTTTGATAGAGTACCGCACCAGAGACTGTTAAAGAAAGTGGCAGCTCATGGCATTGGGGCAAAAGTGCTGTCATGGATCGAGTCATGGCTCACCAATAGGAAGCATAGAGTGTGCATAAATGGGGTTAAATCAGAGTGGGGATCTGTAACAAGTGGCGTTCCACAGGGATTAATCTTAGGCCCGTTGTTGTTTATTATATATATCAATGACCTTGATGAGGGAATTACTAGTGATATGAGCAAAATAGCCGATGACACGAAGATAGGTAGGATAATTGATTCAAACGTAGATGTCAGGGAACTTCAGGAGGATTTAGACAAACTCAATTCGTGGTCAGAAAAGTGGCAGATGCAGTTCAATGTAGATAAATGCAAAGTTCTGAAGCTCGGGAGTGTCCATAACCCTAGTACTTATAAGTTAAATAACGTAGAACTTAGCCATACAGATTGCGAAAAGGACTTGGGGGTTATAGTAAGCAGCAATCTTAAACCAAGACAGCAATGTCTAAGTGTACATAATAAGGCAAAGAGATTACTGGGATTTATATTAAGAAGTGTAAGCAACAGAGGTCCAGCGGTTATACTACAGCTTTATACATCATTAGTAAGGCCTCACCTAGATTACGCAGCTCAGTTCTGGTCTCCATATTACAGAATGGATATAAATTTGTTAGAAAACATTCAGCGTAGAATGACTAAATTAATACATAGCATTAGAAATCTTCCGTATGAAGATAGATTGAAGACCCTTAAATTACATTCACTTGTAAGACGAAGAATGAGGGGAGACATGATCGAAGTGTATAAGAACATAAGAATGGAGGAACACTGCAGAAGGTCTACTGGCCCATACAAGGCAGGTCTTTATCAAAACCACCCCTACCGAAGAATTTACTCCCGTGGCCACGACACCAATCAAACCCAGCCCCTCCCACTCATATATTTGTCCAATCTCTTTTTAAAGCTACCCAAGGTCCTAGCCTCGATCACCCTACTCGGAAGACCGTTCCACGCATCCACAACTCTGGAAATAAATGGTATAAAATACCGACACAATGGAAATATAAACACGTAAGCAGTATAATGTGATGCTATATTGACAACGTTTCGCCCACACAGTGTGCTTTATTAAGTCAGATTCTGAGTGCGCGCAGGAAAAAGCGTGGTGTAATTATAGGCTTTTTCCTGCACGCACTCAGAATCTGCAGCAACGAGTTCCTTGAGGAAGAATGCTCTCTTATTGAACAAGTTTTTTCTAAACTTCACTATCCTCGTCACCTCATTAGAGACTGCAGACGACGGACATTAAACACAGCTGGTGGAATACAACTCTGTGCGTACGCACCTACTGTCTGTCTCTCCCTCAGATGATGTGTTCAACGTTCTTTTATTTATTTTCACATGCTATAAGCTGTTAACCTGTCTCACCTTAACTCGTTAAAAAGCCTTTCACTAGCTACAAGTTTATAATAGATGATGCATTTAATATTAACAAATATACATAGTATAGGGAAGAGGACAAAGTAGGTGCCAGCTGAGGCTCACACGTTTCACTTGCTGAAGTTTTCCTGGAGTTAACCTGAAGGGTGTTCCAGGGGTCAACACCTCCGCGGCCCGGTCCTTGACCAGGCCTCCTGGTGGATCAGAGCCTGATCACCCAGGGTGTTACTGCTGGCCGCACGTAGTCCAATGCACGAACCACAGCCCGGCCGGTCGGCCACTGACTTTAGGTAATTATATTTACCTAAGGTACATATGTTACAAAAACCCTTACTAAAAGTGAGATATATGAAGACTGAACGATCGTTGATGGAGTGATGCATTTGTAAAGAACACAACCAGTGAAACAAGTGATGTATGCCGGTCGTGTGGATGTGACCTGGATCTGACTAGCTTGGGTCAGTGGCTTAGGCCGGTGGGTGACTTGAACCTGCCTCACATAGTCCAGTAAGCCAGCTGCAGTGTTCCTTCTTTCTTATGAAGTTGTACACCGTAAAACCAACAGGGGATACCTAGAGCATTAACAGTGTTAAAGGCTGTGATGGAATAATAAATCTATCTAGGTGTGTATATCGCGTCATACTGGAACACAGCTCTCGTATTTGTATACGTAATGAAAGATCAGTATTTCCACTTGATCAGGAATGGTATTCACACACACACAAAATGTGATCAGTCGCGAGGGCGCCTTCACCAAATTCAACTTCAATAAAAAAAACATTAGGTGGGACCAAGTAAACCAAGTCCTAAATTATATAAACTGGGAAGATAGCCTAAGCAACACGGATCCAAACCTATGTCTAGAACAAATTAACTCTGTGGCACATGAGGTTTGCTCAAGGAAAAGGAGAAGATGTAAACTAGAAAGAGAAAGGCGATCCCTATACAGGCGAAGGCAAAGAACAACAGAGCGGCTACAAGAGGCCAATATTTCTGCAATACGTAGGAAGACACTGGTCAGAGAAATAGCAAACATCGAATTAAAGCTAAAGAAATCTTACAGGAGTCAAGAAACGCGGGAAGAACTAAAAGCCATAAATGAAATTGAAAGAAACCCAACGCATTTCTTTTCTTATGCAAAATCAAAGTCAAGAGCAACATCCAGTATTTGGCCCCTACTTAGATGAGATGGGTCCTACACAGATGACAGCAAGGAAATGAGTGAGCTACTCAAGTCCCAATATGACTCGGTTTTTAGCGAGCCGCTAACCAGACACAGAGTCGAAAAACCTAAATGATTTTTTTATGAGAGAGACAGAATTTGGTAGACACAAACCTATCTGATATTATCCTGGCGCCAAATGACTTCGAAAAGGTGATAAATGACATGCCCATGCACTCTGCCCCAGGCAGAGTGTTCATCAAGAACTGCAAGAAGCCCCTATCACGTGCTTTTAACATCCTGTGGAGAGGGAGCATGGACACTGGGGTCGTCCCGCAGTTACTAAAAACAACAGACATAGCCCCACTCCACAAAGGCGGCAGTAAAGCAATAGCAAAGAACTACAGACCGATAGCACTAACGTCCCATATCATAAAAATCTTTGAAAGTGTTCTAAGAAGCAAGATCACCACCCATCAAGATGCCCATCAGTTACACAACCCAGGGCAGCATGGGTTTAGAGCAGGTCGCTCCTGTCTGTCCCAACTACTGGACCACTATGACAAGGTCCTGGATGCTGTAGAACACAAACAGAATGCAGATGTAATATACACAGACTTAGCAAAAGCCTTTGACAAGTGTGACCATGGTGTAATAGCGCACAAAATGCGTGATAAAGGAATAACAGTAAAAGTTGGTAGATGGATCTATAACTTCCTGACAAATAGAACACAAAGAGTAGTAGTCAACAGAGTAAAGTGAAAAGCTCTGTTCCACAAGGCACAGTACTCGCTCCCATTCTATTCCTCATCCTCATATCTGACATAGACGGAGATGTAAGCCACAGTGCCGTGTCTTCCTTTTCAGATGACACCCGAATTTGCATGACAGTGTCCCCAATTGAAGACTCTGCAAGACTCCAGGAGGACGTCAACCAAATCTATAAATGGGCCGCAGAAAACAATATGAAGTTCAATGATGAGAAATTTCAATTACTCCGATATGGAAAACGTGAGGAAATTAAAACTTCATCGGAGTACAAAACAAATTCCAACCACACAATAGAGTGAGAAACTAATGTCCAAGACCTGGGAGTGATCATGTCAGAGGATCTCACCTTCAAAGACCATAACATTGTATGAATCACATCTGCTAGAAAAATGACAGGATGGTTAATGAGAACCTTCAAAACCAGAGATGCCAAGCCCATGATGACAGTCTTCAGGTCGCTTGTTCTATCTAGGCTGGAATATTGCTGCACACTAACTGCACCTTTCAAGGCAGGTAAATTGCTGACCTAGAAAATGTGCAGAGAACCTTCACGGCACGCATAACTGCGATAAAACACCTCAATTACTGGGAACGCTTGAAGTTCCTAAACCTGTACTCCCTGGAACGCAGGCGGGAGAGATACATGATTATATACACGTGGAAAATACTAGAGGGATTAGTACCAAACTTGCACACGAAAATCACTCCCTATGAAAGCAAAAGACTCGGCAGATGATGCAACCTTCCCAGAATGAAAAGCAGGGGCGCCACTAGCACGATAAGAGACAACACAATAACTGTCAGGGGCCCAAGACTGTTCAACTCCCTCCCAGCATACATAAGGGGGATTACTAATAAACCCCTGGCTGTCTTCAAACAGGCACTGGACAAGCACCTAAAGTCAGTACCTAACCAGCCGGGCTGTGGCTCGTACGTCGGTTTGCGTGCGGCCAACAGTAACAGCCTGGTTGATCAGACCCTGATCCACCATGATGCCTGGTCACAGACCGGGCCGCGGGGACCTTGACCCCCGGAATTCTCTCCAGTTATATATATATATATATATATATATATATATATATATATAGAGTACACGATGATGGCTCTGACTCTCCTTGACAGTACACGATGATGGCTCTGACTCTCCTTGACAGGTATAGTCATCACTGAATAAATTTTTCCTTGGTTATTATCGTCAAACAATGTTTCCAGATGGACTGTCTCCATATACTTGCAACAATAAAGTCTTTATGTTTTAGCACTGAAGCCGAGTGTAAGGAAAGCTTTAACCTAAATATCACTTCTCAGTCTATAACGAATCTCTTTCATGATTTATGAAAATCTTCCAAGATTTTATTTTTTTTTGGAAATATTTTGGAGATAAAGAGGCAGCAAGAATTATAAGCCAAGTGCTGAAACAATCTTGTGTTTTCAACATGTTATTCTACACTAGTTTTCTTTATCACAAATCTAATGTTTATATGTTAAGAAAATAAGAATTTGTTTACATGTCACAACTGTGACATTGATGACAGGAGCGTCGCTGTCTTGTAAGAGTCCTGGCATCATAAGAGTGGGTTTGGGTTTGAGAGGGACCTGCCAATTATGGGCCAATAAGCCTGCTGCAGCGTTGACCTGCCTGGTATGGGCCAGTAAACCTGTTGCAGCGTTAACCTGCCTGGTATGGGCTAGTAAGCCTGCTGCAGCGTTGACCTGCCTTTTATGGACCAGTAAGCCTGCTGCAGCGTTGACCTGCCTGGTATGGGCCAGTAAACCTGTTGCAGCGTTAACCTGCCTGGTATGGGCTAGTAAGCCTGCTACAGCGTTGACCTGCCTTTTATGGACCAGTAAGCCTGCTGCAGCGTTGACCTGCCTGGTATGGACCAGTAAGCCTGCTGCAGCGTTGACCTGCCTGGTATGGACCAGTAAGCCTGCTGCAGCGTTGACCTGCCTGGTATGGACCAGTAAGCCTGCTGCAGCGCTCCTCCTTTCTTATGTTCTTATGAAACTCGTCATTATTAATCAGTTTAAAGAATTTGGTTGAATACGACGTGATGGATCTCCCTGACAGTGCCCTTCACGCTGCTAGGTAACCACCAGCCAGGTCGTCCCGTCTTGCACCATCACTCACTCTTGGCCAGAGGTGAACCGGTAACCCAGCGGAAGGCCTCGGTCAGATGACCATAAGCTCTAACTGTGGGTCATCATCTGCCTAAGACCTGCGTCAGGAAACACTTGTCCTGTTTCCTGACAAACCTTACCTAACGTTGGCCAGCGTGAAACAAGGATGTATGTACCAGGGAAAATGATCAGGTAGCCACTGTGACCCAGCTTTCTCTCTCTCCCGAGTGTTGTGTACCTGTACGTCACGATGGTGGAACATAAGAGCGCATTACTTTCCGCTAATCAAAACCGGTTTAAAGGAGAGGCATCATGTGTTGAGTGTAAGTCGTCTGGCTGGTCGTGTACACGTTCTTAAGCAAGAAATATTCTCTCCCTCAAACCATGTGTAGGAATATTAATATATGACTTTCCGGCTATAATGTATCCTCTCTCTCGTTAACCAGTACTACACCTCTCTCTCTCTCTCTCTCTCTCTCTCTCTCTCTCCCTCTCATTTACCAGAACTAAATCACTCTCTCAGTGAGTTATGCATTTAGCTTTTGCTCTTTGAGATGCTCTTATCTTAATTCCTTTGACTGCCTTTCCAATCAAAGTCTTCCGTTTCTTTCTAAGTATATTTCATTCAATACTGGATGTGCAGTTTTCTCTCATTCATAACATAACATAACTGGTTCTCATACAACATCGTAGCCACACCAACACACACCATTCATACCACAGGGAATCACAAAGGGCCTAAAGGAAGGTTACTAATCCACTTCTCAAAGGGCATTCGAAAATAAGTGTTGCAGATTTACGAATTAATATCCTTAAATTTCTTGCTGAGCCCCTTGCGGACTTCCTGATCATTCTTTGTGAGCTCTCCTCCTTCCTTCTCCAGCCTGATTACCAGGTTCTTTACTGTTGTCATCCTTCTGATGCTGCTGAATAGCAACCTCAGGTCGGATCTGGCTTTCAATACCAAGTCAGAAAGAATGATCGAATTTAGTGTGATAGGTCAATTTTAAAACAACATGATGTTACACTTGACATCTGTAGAAACACAAAAAGGTAAACGTGAGAGTAAGATATAATGAAAAGTAAATGAGATTTAAATGGCAACTCGCTGCATGTGTGGACGAGACAGAGAGTTTGAGAGACCAGGACTTACGTCAGGGAAGTTGGGGGTCCTGAAGAAGCAGGGAATCCCCGGGTTACGTCAGTAAGAGAAAACAAAAGACTTCGGGTTGATGTGTGTGAAGTAAGACACGTGACCGTGAAGAACACTGAAGCAGTGTGACCAGACACTAGTAGAACAACACGATACATCAAGATGCATTCAAGAACAACTGAAGATGCTGGAACAAATACAAAAGAATGTCTGCACAAGGCCATAAAAATCACTGGGGAGAAACGAACAAAAATTCCTAAGAACCAGCAATGGAAATTTTTGGTGAAATTCTGGTAAAATATAAAATGAGAGGAAAAAACTAGAAAATCATTCATAGGTGATTCCTGGGAATGGATTCCTAGAAACGAGTTCCTAGGAATGGATTCATAGAGATGAATTCCTATGAATGAACTTTTAGGAATGGATTCCTAGAAATGAGTTCCCAGGAATATATTCCTAGAAATGAATTCCTAGGAATGGATTCTAGAAATGAATTCCTAGGAATGGTTTCCAAAGAATGATGAGACGTACGGGCAAGCTCTCTAACACCCTAGCAGTAAATAGGTAGCTAGGAGTTAGCAGTTGTGGGTAGCAACCAAGGAGGAGGAAGCCAATGGTAATAAGCCATACTGCTGGGTTTACTTGGCTTATTCTTGCCTATTAACTTTATCACAATTCCATGAGCGTCATCATGATCACACCCACACAGGGTCAGGAGCTATGACTCGACCTACACGCACACACACTGACATCATTATATAACCTCCCCACAATGTCCACACTAAAACCCGGACTAAGGTGTGCCATTGGTTTTGTACGAGTCACAGTATTGCTCCTTGAGGCTATTTGTCAGGTGTGGTAGTGTAGTACCAGGTGTGGTAGTGTAGTCCCAGGTGTGGTAGTGTAGTCTCAGGTGTGGTAGTGTAGTACCAGGTGTGGTAGTGTAGTCCCAGGTGTAGTAGTGTAGTCTCAGGTGTGGTAGTGTAGTACCAGGTGTGGTAGTGTAGTCCCAGGTGTGGTAGTGTAGTCTCAGGTGTGGTAGTGTAGTCTCAAGTGTGGTAGTGTAGTCTCAGGTGTGGTAGTGTAGTCTCAGGTGTGGTAGTGTAGTCTCAGGTGTGGTAGTGTAGTCTCAGGTGTGGTAGTGTAGTCCCAGGTGTGGTAGTGTAGTCCCAGGTGTGGTAGTGTAGTCCCAGGTGTGGTAGTGTAGTCCCAGGTGTGGTAGTGTAGTACCAGGTGTGGTAGTGTAGTCTCAAGTGTGGTAGTGTAGTCTCAGGTGTGGTAGTGTAGTCCCAGGTGTGGTAGTGTAGTCCCAGGTGTGGTAGTGTAGTCTCAGGTGTGGTAGTGTAGTCCCAGGTGTGGTAGTGTAGTCTCAGGTGTGGTAGTGTAGTCCCAGGTGTGGTAGTGTAGTACCAGGTGTGGTAGTGTAGTACCAGGTGTGGTAGTGTAGTCTCAGGTGTGGTAGTGTAGTCTCAGGTGTGGCAGTGTAGTCCCAGGTGTGGTAGTGTAGTCCCAGGTGTGGTAGTGTAGTCTCAGGTGTGGTAGTGTAGACCCAGGTGTGGTAGTGTAGTCTCAGGTGTGGCAGTGTAGTCCCAGGTGTGGTAGTGTAGTCCCAGGTGTGGTAGTGTAGTCTCAGGTGTGGTAGTGTAGTCCCAGGTGTGGTAGTGTAGTCTCAGGTGTGGTAGTGTAGTCCCAGGTGTGGTAGTGTAGTCCCAGGTGTGGTAGTGTAGTCCCAGGTGTGGTAGTGTAGTACCAGGTGTGGTAGTGTAGTACCAGGTGTGGTAGTGTAGTCTCAGGTGTGGTAGTGTAGTCCCAGGTGTGGTAGTGTAGTCTCAGGTGTGGTAGTGTAGTCCCAGGTGTGGTAGTGTAGTACCAGGTGTGGTAGTGTAGTACCAGGTGTGGTAGTGTAGTACCAGGTGTGGTAGTGTAGTACCAGGTGTGGTAGTGTAGTACCAGGTGTGGTAGTGTAGTCTCAGGTGTGGTAGTGTAGTCCCAGGTGTGGTAGTGTAGTACCAGGTGTGGTAGTGTAGTACCAGGTGTGGTAGTGTAGTCTCAGGTGTGGTAGTGTAGTCCCAGGTGTGGTAGTGTAGTCTCAGGTGTGGTAGTGTAGTCCCAGGTGTGGTAGTGTAGTCCCAGGTGTGGTAGTGTAGTACCAGGTGTGGTAGTGTAGTCCCAGGTGTGGTAGTGTAGTACCAGGTGTGGTAGTGTAGTACCAGGTGTGGTAGTGTAGTACCAGGTGTGGTAGTGTAGTCTCAGGTGTGGTAGTGTAGTCCCAGGTGTGGTAGTGTAGTCCCAGGTGTGGTAGTGTAGTCCCAGGTGTGGTAGTGTAGTCCCAGGTGTGGTAGTGTAGTACCAGGTGTGGTAGTGTAGTACCAGGTGTGGTAGTGTAGTACCAGGTGTGGTAGTGTAGTCCCAGGTGTGGTAGTGTAGTCCCAGGTGTGGTAGTGTAGTACCAGGTGTGGTAGTGTAGTCCCAGGTGTGGTAGTGTAGTCTCAGGTGTGGCAGTGTAGTCCCAGGTGTATTAGTGTAGTCCCAGGTGTGGTAGTGTAGTCCCAGGTGTGGTAGTGTAGTCTCAGGTGTGGTAGTGTAGTCCCAGGTGTGGCAGTGTAGTCCCAGGTGTGGTAGTGTAGTACCAGGTGTGGTAGTGTAGTCTCAGGTGTGGCAGTGTAGTCCCAGGTGTGGTAGTGTAGTCCCAGGTGTGGTAGTGTAGTACCAGGTGTGGTAGTGTAGTCTCAGGTGTGGTAGTGTAGTCTCAGGTGTGGCAGTGTAGTCCCAGGTGTGGTAGTGTAGTCCCAGGTGTGGTAGTGTAGTCCCAGGTGTGGTAGTGTAGTCCCAGGTGTGGTAGTGTAGTCTCAGGTGTGGTAGTGTAGTCTCAGGTGTGGTAGTGTAGTCCCAGGTGTGGCAGTGTAGTCCCAGGTGTGGTAGTGTAGTACCAGGTGTGGTAGTGTAGTCTCAGGTGTGGTAGTGTAGTCTCAGGTGTGGCAGTGTAGTCTCAGGTGTGGTAGTGTAGTCTCAGGTGTGGTAGTGTAGTCCCAGGTGTGGTAGTGTAGTCTCAGGTGTGGTAGTGTAGTCCCAGGTGTGGTAGTGTAGTCCCAGGTGTGGTAGTGTAGTCTCAGGTGTGGCAGTGTAGTCCCAGGTGTGGTAGTGTAGTACCAGGTGTGGTAGTGTAGTCCCAGGTGTGGTAGTGTAGTCCCAGGTGTGGTAGTGTAGTCCCAGGTGTGGTAGTGTAGTCCCAGGTGTGGTAGTGTAGTCCTCAGGTGGGAGTAGTCCCAGGTGGTAGTGTAGTCCCAGGTGTGGTAGTGTAGTCCCAGGTGTGGTAGTGTAGTCCCAGGTGTGGTAGTGTAGTCCCAGGTGTGGTAGTGTAGTCCCAGGTGTGGTAGTGTAGTCCCAGGTGTGGTAGTGTAGTCCCAGGTGTGGTAGTGTAGTCCAGGTGTGGAGTGTAGTCCCAGGTGTGGTAGTGTAGTCCCAGGTGTGGTAGTGTAGTCCCAGGTGGTAGTGTAGTCCCAGGTGTGGTAGTGTAGTCTCAGGTGTGGTAGTGTAGTCCCAGGTGTGGTAGTGTAGTCCCAGGTGTGGTAGTGTAGTCCCAGGTGTGGTAGTGTAGTCCCAGGTGTGGTAGTGTAGTCCCAGGTGTGGTAGTGTAGTCCCAGGTGTGGTAGTGTAGTCCCAGGTGTGGTGAGTAGTGTCCCAGTGTAGTGTAGTCCCAGGTGTGAGTGTAAGCTCCAGTGGGAGTCAGTACGTACTCAGGAAGGTAACCAAGGTCATGATTAGCTCAAGTGTTAGTGCAGTAAGCTCAGGAGTCAGGTACGTGTCAGGAAGCTCAAGGTCGTGGAAGCTCAGGAGACTTCAAGGTACGTTGGCCAGGAAGCTCAGGAGAACTTCAAGGTACGTTGTGGCCAGGAAGCTCAGGAAGACTTCAAGGTACGTTGCCAGGAAGCTCAGGAGAGAGCTTCAAGGTACGTTGTGGCCAGGAAGCCCAGGAAACTTCAAGGTAGTGTGCCAGGAAGCTCAGGAAGACTTCAAGTCGTTGTGCCAGGAAGCTCAGGAAGCTCAAGGTACTTGTGGCCAGGAAGCCAGGAGAAGCTTCAAGGACGTTGGCCAGGAAGCTCAGGAAACTCAAGTACTTGGCCAGGAAGCTCAGGAGCTTCAAGGTACTTTGCCAGGAAGCTCAGGAAACTTCAAGGTACGTTGTGGCCAGGAAGCTCAGAAGCTTCAAGGTACGTGTGCCAGAAGCTCAGGAGACTTAAGGTACGTTGTGCCAGGAAGCTCAGGAGAGAGCTTCAAGGTACGTTGTGGCCAGGAAGCTCAGGAGAGCTTCAAGGTACGTTGTGGCCAGGAAGCTCAGGAGAGAGCTTCAAGGTACTTTGGCCAGGAAGCTCAGGAACTTCAGTATTGTGAGAGCTCAGGAAGCTTCAAGGTACGTTGTGGCCAGGAAGCTCAGGAGAAGCTTCAAGGTACGTTCAGGCCAGGAAGCTCAGGAGAGAGCTTCAAGGTACTGTGAGCTCAAAGATGAAGCTCAGAGAGGAAGAGCTTCAAGGTACGTTGTGGCCAGGAAGCTCAGGAGAGAGCTTCAAGGTACGTTGTGGCCAGGAAGCTCAGGAGAGAGCTTCAAGGTACGTTGTGGCCAGGAAGCTCAGGAGAGAGCTTCAAGGTACGTTGTGGCCAGGAAGCTCAGGAGAGAGCTTCAAGGTACGTTGTGGCCAGGAAGCTCAGGAGAGAGCTTCAAGGTACGTTGGCCAGGAAGCTCAGGAGAGAGCTTCAAGGTACGTTGTGGCCAGGAAGCTCAGGAGAGAGCTTCAAGGTACGTTTGGCCAGGAAGCTCAGGAGAGACTTCAAGGTACGTTGTGCCAGGAAGCTCAGGGAGAGCTTCAAGGTACTGTGGCCAGGAAGCTCAGGAGAGAGCTTCAAGGTACTTGTGGCCAGGAAGCTCAGGAGAGAGCTTCAAGGTACGTTGTGGCCAGGAAGCTCAGGAGAGAGCTTCAAGGTACGTTTGGCCAGGAAGCTCAGGAGAGAGCTTCAAGGTAGTTGGCCAGGAAGCCTCAGGAGAGAGCTTCAAGGTACGTTGGCCAGGAAGCCCAGGAGAGAGCTTCAAGGACGTTGTGGCCAGGAAGCTCAGGAGAGAGCTTCAAGGTACGTTGTGGCCAGGAAGCCTCAGGAGAGAGCTTCAAGGTATGTTGTGGCCAGGAAGCTCAGGAGAGAGCTTCAAGGTATGTTGTGGCCAGGAAGCTCAGGAGAGAGCTTCAAGGTACTTGTAGGCCAGGAAGCTCAGGAGAGAGCTTCAAGGTACGTTGTGGCCAGGAAGCCCCAGGAGAGAGCTTCAAGGTACGTTGGCCAGGAAGCTCAGGAGAGAGCTTCAAGGTAGTTGGCCAGGAAGCTCAGGAGAGACTCAAGGTACGTTGGCCAGGAAGCTCAGGAGAGAGCTTCAAGGTACGTTTGGCCAGGAAGCTCAGGAGAGAGCTTCAAGGTACGTTGTGCCAGGAAGCTCAGGGAGAGCTTCAAGGTACGTTGTGCCAGGAAGCTCAGGAGAGCTTCAAGGTATGTTAGGCCAGGAAGCTCCAGGAGAGAGCTTCAAGGTAGTTGTGGCCAGGAAGCTCAGGAGAGAGCTTCAAGGATGTTGTGGCCAGGAAGCTCAGGAGAGAGCTTCAAGGTATGTTAGGCCAGGAAGCTCAGGAGAGAGCTCAAGGTCAGTGTAGGCCAGGAAGCTCAGGAGAGAGCTTCAAGGTATGTGTGCCAGGAAGCCAGGAGAGCTCAAGGTAGTTGGCCAGAAGCTCAGGAGAGCTTCTATCAGAGCTGGGTATGTTGGCCAGGAAGCTCAGGAGAGCTCAAGGTACTTAGGCCAGGAAGCTCAGGAGAACTTCAAGGTATGTTGTGGCCAGGAAGCTCAGGAGAGAGCTTCAAGGTAGTTGATGGACCAGGGAAGCTCAGGAGAGAGCTTCAAGGTAGTGTGCCAGAAGCCAGGAGAAGCTCAAGTAGTTGGCCAGAAGCCAGGAGAGCTTCAAGGTATGTTGTGCAGGGCCAGGAAGCTCCTGGAGAGAGCTTCAAGGTATGTTGCCAGAAGCCAGGAAGCCAAGTTGGAGAGCCGGAAGCTTAAGGTATGTTGTGGCCAGGAAGTTGGAGAGCTCCATGGAACTCGGGAGAGCTTCAAGGTATGTTGTGGCCAGGAAGCTCCGGGAGAGCCTTGAAGGAGAGTTGTTGTGGCCAGGAAGCTCCAGGGAGAGCTTGAAGGTATGTTGTGGCCAGGAATGGAGGCCAGGAACCTCCTGGGAGAGCTCAAGGTATGTTGTGGCCAGGAAGCTCCCGGAGAGCCTGAAGGTATGTTGTGGCCAGGAAGCTCCCGGGAGAGCTTGAAGGTATGTTGTGCCAGGAAGCTCAGGAATTGGGGCCAGGAACCTCCGGGAGAGCTCAAGGTATGTTGTGGCCAGGAAGCTCCCGGAGAGCCGAAGTATGTTGTGGCCAGGAAGCTCCCGGGAGAGCCTGAAGGTATGTTGTGGCCAGGAAGCTCCCGGGAGAGCTTGAAGGTATGTTGTGGCCAGGAATTGGGGCCAGGAACCTCCTGGGAGAGCTTCAAGGTATGTTGTGGCCAGGAAGCTCCCGGGAGAGCCTGAAGGTATGTTGTGGCCAGGAAGCTCCCGGGAGAGCCTGAAGGTATGTTGTGGCCAGGAAGCTCACTTCGGCCAGATGAGACCTGAAGGTATGTGTGGCCAGGAAGCTCCCGGGAGAGCCTGAAGGTATGTTGTGGCCAGGAAGCTCCCGGGAGAGCCTGAAGGTATGTCGTGGCCAGGAAGCTCCCGGGAGAGCCTGAAGGTATGTCGTGGCCAGGAAGCTCCCGGGAGAGCCTGAAGGTATGTCGTGGCCAGGAAGCTCCCGGGAGAGCCTGAAGGTATGTTGGCCAGGAAGCTCCCGGAGAGCCTGAAGGTATGTCGTGGCCAGGAAGCTCCCGAAGGAAAGCCTGAACGGTATGTCGTGGCCAGGAAGCTCCCGGAGAGCCTGAAGGTATGTCGTGGCCAGGAAGCTCCCGGCCGAGAGCGTCTGAAGAGTATGTCGTGAGCCAGGAAGCTCCGGGAGAGCCTGAAGGTATGTCGTGGCCAGAAGCTCCCGGGAGAGCCTGAAGGATGTCGTGGCCAGGAAGCTCCCGGAGAGCCTGAAGGTATGTCGTGGCCAGGAAGCTCCCGGGAGAGCCTGAAGGTATGTCGTGGCCAGGAAGCTCCCGGGAGAGCCTGAAGACACCCTGACCCCCCCCCTCATTGTCATGCACATGCAGATTGTTCTTCCACACAAAGACAGTGAAGGAAATCTGACAATAAACACTCATTAGCCTCTCACCACTGTGAGACTACAATCATAACAGTAGATTATTTTAAACATGACTGGCACGGTTGTGGTTCAGGAAACACAGTGTCTACACACATACACACACACATTCAACACAGATTGAGAACTGATATAACATCAAAAGCAAAATGGGAATGAAAACTGGTGCAGTCACATTAGTATGGTGAGTGTGTTGATAAGAAGCAGGGAGGAAGACTCTCCAGGGACGAACAAAACAAATGATGGAACTGTATAATACATTTAATTAAACACTCATTGGAGAAATATAAACATTCGTGGAAATCCGGGAGAGCAGGAGAGGACAGCACTAAGCGAGCTTCACAACAAGACAGAAGTGAAGCAACGACACCCAGGCGAAGTGAGACGGCGCACAGAGGCTATTTTGCTGGAATACACTTAAAACACATTACTAGAAATAGGGCAGCTACAGAGCAGCTGGAGGTGCCTCAAACTGTGTCCTGGTGCCACCAGTCTTCCTGAGGTGCTACCAATTGAGTGTTGGTACCACAAACCTTCCAGAGGTGCCTCAAACTGTGTCCTGATGCCACCAGTCTTCCTGAGGTGCTACCAATTGAGTGTTGGTACCACAAACCTTCCAGAGGTGCCTCAAACTGTGTCCTGGTGCCACCAGTTCTCCTGAGGTGCTACCAATTGAGTGTTGGTACCACAAACCTTCCAGAGGTGCCATAAACTGTGTCCTGGTGCCACCAGTCTTCCTGAGGTGCTACCAATTGAGTGTTGGTACCACAAACCTTCCAGAGGTGCCTCAAACTGTGTCCTGATGCCACCAGTCTTCCTGAGGTGCTACCAATTGAGTGTTGGTACCACAAACCTTCCAGAGGTGCCTCAAACTGTGTCCTGGTGCCACCAGTCTTCCTGAGGTGCTACCAATTGAGTGTTGGTACCACAAACCTTCCAGAGGTGCCATAAACTGTGTCCTGGTGCCACCAGTCTTCCTGAGGTGCTACCAATTGAGTGTTGGTACCACAAACCTTCCAGAGGTGCCATAAACTGTGTGCTGGTGCCACCAGTCTTCCTGAGGTGCTACCAATTGAGTGTTGGTACCACAAACCTTCCAGAGGTACCTCAAACTGTGTCCTGGTGCCACCAGTCTTCCTGAGGTGCTACCAATTGAGTGTTGGTACCACAAACCTTCCAGAGGTGCCATAAACTGTGTCCTGGTGCCACCAGTCTTCCTGAGGTGCTACCAATTGAGTGTTGGTACCACAAACCTTCCAGAGGTGCCATAAACTGTGTGCTGGTGCCACCAGTCTTCCTGAGGTGCTACCAATTGAGTGTTGGTACCACCAACCTTCCAGAGGTGCCATAAACTGTGTCCTGGTACCAACAAATTGTTTAAGATGAATGGTTCAGAGAACCGACAAGTTTATAAATTAGACACATGTGCAACACTTGGGTATCTTTAATATGGAAAACGTTTCGCCACACAGTGGCTTCATCAGTCCATTCTCCTTTGTATGGACTGATGAAGCCTCTGTGTGGCGAAACGTTTCCTCAATAAAGATACCCAAGTGTTGCATATGTGTCTAATTTACCAACTTGTCGGTTCATTGAACCATTCATCTACATTCTTGTCTGACACAGCAACATCTTGGGATCTTAATACAGGGAATTCTTCACTTGCCTAACCTTCAGTCATGACCTACTTCCACATTTGGATTCGTCAATTGTGACACCACCTACGACTGCTGCACATCACTGGTCTACAGTATATAAGCCACTTCTTCACACATATGCTGTATTCTTTTCAAAATTGATGGACTGATTAAATCGACTCAAGGCTGAGGGACTGATTACCTTCAACTCCTCCTGTTCGTCACTATTCTCCTTTGTATGGACTGATGAAGCCACTGTGTGGCGAAACGTTTTCATCATTAAAGATACCTATGTGTTGCACATGTGTCTAATTTATCAACTTTCCTAAGGAGCTACAAACTGTGATGGTACCACTAACCTTCCTGAGGTGCCACCTGCTATGTGTTGGTATCACCAGCCTTCCTGAGGTGCCACCTGCTATGTGTTGGTATCACCAGCCTTCCTGAAGTGCCACCTGCTATGTGTTGGTATCACCAGCCTTCCAGAGGTTGGTGATAATTGTGTTGTAGAGGTCTGAGCTGTGCTAAGACAGGTAGAAGACTTACGTTCCCTTTAAAGCTCCACGTCACTCTCTTAAATGTTTTTACAAGAGTGCCATGATGTTTGTGGTTAAGAGGACGGCCTCGATAATGAGACGAAACATATACTTGCTGTTGAGAAATTACCTGACAATCGTG
>WNWK01005469.1:0-7500 GCA_009830355.1 Cherax destructor
ACGACATAGATAAGTTAGTGACCTATTAATGGTGACAAGCAAATTATTTTAGGTATGGCAAGAGAAGATAATAGGAGATACAATTTTGTTTTTAATGGCATAAATAATTTGCGGCTGTATTTACAAATATGAATGCTAAATTCAAAATTATTATACCACCCTCGCCTAAACATAAAAATATTCGACAGAGGCGAACTTTTGTGTTGATTTGTTAATGTGAATCATTGACACATTAATAACTATATAGTAAATGTGATAAACTAAAAGAGGTTTGTTAGCTCGACATAACATGTAGGGGGCTAAGGAAAGACAAGCTCCTTCTCAAAACAAACACATTAATACATGTTTCTATATGTATGTGAATGTATGCAATTGTGTACGTGACGTAATTAGAGAGATTAAATGATTGATTTTGAGAATGTTTCGGGAGTTTCGAACCAAGAGAGAATAAGTGCTATGGGTGATCAGAATTCCGAAGTGGAAGACACTGTTGAATGATTAAGAGGAGTCTCTCTCTCTCTCATATAACTATGCATAGGAAAAGATTTTGTAATATATAGTGCATATTTAAAAAACATAAGTATATTAGGTATTATATAGTAAACAGTGGATTGTCGATTTATGAATAAGACTTTTTTTCGAAGAGAAACCCATCTATCAGATCATTATTTAGTGGTTAGATCTATAAGAATAAGAGACGTTTTAAGTATACAAGGAAATTTGTCAGTTGGTAAGAAAAGTGAAAGTATTAGGTAAAGGAACTAATGTGTAACTTATGTGACATGTTATTGTTGTAACGTGTTGCTCTCTAGGAGCTTTGTCAAGCTGATTCGCTCATCGAGAGCGAAACGTTACCACAAAATGTTGCATTAGTTTCACATGTGTCCTTTTAATATACAGTGGACCCCCGGTTTACGTACTGCTCCAAACTCGAACAATTATGTAAGTGTATTTTTGTAAGTGCTTTTGTAAGTGTATTTTTGGGGGTCTAAAAGGACTTAGCTAATTTACATTATTCCTTATGGGAGCAAATTCGTTTGGTAATGGCACTTGAACAGCATTCTTGAACGAATTAATGACGTAAACCGGGGGTCCACTGTATTGCCGGTAATTCTACCAATATTATTACAGAAGTGAAACTGAGTGAAGTAAAGATTGGGACTTTTAATAATAAGTATCAACAACTATTAAAATAAAGGTGGATTAGAGAGAGAGAGAGAGAGAGAGAGGGGGAGGGAGGTGGGACGGTGGAGGGGGGGGTTAGGTGGGGGACGACAGACAACTAGGAAGAGGTATGGGTTGCCTTTAAAAAAGGCAGTGCCAGTGGTCACAGTAGACCTTAACGGGCGCAGACGGAAAGGAGAAATGATGGGTTAAAGAGGGTGGTAAGGAAGAAAAAGTTAGCGTATGAGATGATTTACCAACGTAAAAATGAGTTATGGAAAGCAAGAGTAAATAAAGAAAAAATGGATTTGGCATTTAAGAACGAAAGAGGTAAGCCAACAGAATGTGAGATGTACTAGGAAAATGGACGGAACATTTTGAGGAGTAATAGATGATGATAAAGAGGAGTCGATAATCTGATGCATTGATCAGGGAGGTGTAAGATCTGGTAGAAGTTAGAAAGAGTAAAAGGTGTGAGTGGAGGAAGTGGCATGTTTCCTTATACCTTCTTTCCCTGTTCCACTAATGGTAAGTAGGTATCTGGGTGTTAGTTGACTATTGTGGGTCGCATCCTGGAGGGTGGTAGTATACCTTAAATTCTAAAATTGATGTGTGAAAAAAATTATAGAAGTAGATGGAATGAAAGCGTGTAAAGCATCTGGGACAGATGGGATTAAGACTGAGAAGCTAAAAGCAGATGGGGAGACAATTTTGTCGTGCTTTGTGTAGTTGGCCAATATATGCATGAAAAAAGGGCTGCATATTTATTGAAATGGGGATGAGAATGAAAGAATTTTAGTGGAATAAACCTATTGAGTTTCCTGTAATGTGAACGGAATAGTAACTACTGAAAGAGTTCATGGTAAATTTGAAAGTGGGATTGCAGAGTAAAAAGTAGACTTTAGATAAAGGATGTGTAGACCAGATACTGTATTTAAATAGAAGTACATGAGCGAACAATATTTACAAACAATTTGACAAATGTTTAAAATTTATGAAAATGGTAGATTTGTAAAAGTAGTAAGGGGGAGATTATTTGCAATATACATACCTGCAGTTTACATGCATAAATACGCAATATATCCAAGACAAGAATCCTGTGGTTTGTTCCTCCATGTGAGGGATACAGGTCATTGTGAAGATTGACCTAATACCAAAGAATTACTTTCATGTAATTCTACAGTTCAACGAAATTTCGTGGAATCATCACTTATTAAGCATGATGCCCACCATATTTCGAATTTGAGTTCTGGTATATAACCTGACAATTTTATATTACAGAATCTTTTTCATAATTTAAAGGTAAGTTTTTTCCACAAACATTTAGAATGTGTTCTTTGTCGAAAGAACAATTTGTATTAAATTTTATACGTTTTTTTCTGTATTTGGGCGAACGTCATTAGTTGACGACGTTAATCTGTTTAGAGGTTTGACATATTTGCAATTTACTGTTTTACTGTAAATAGTTTTACTATTATTTATTGATGAAATTGTGGACCAGTAGAGGCATTCTCAAGTTATCGCACTGACACACTACAAAAAAAAAAATAAAAAAAAAAACAGCTATAGTTATCCAGCTTTTTGGGGATACCCGATAAAATATTTAACTGGTAATTCATTATATGTAAGGTACTGAGTGCTTCTGTTCTGAAGTCACTTTATCTTATTTGCTGACACATTCCGCTTAGACATAAATATACATCACACCCTCACGCAAGCAGAAACTCGCGCACACGCACGCACACGCACGCACACGCACACGCACGCACACGCACGCACACGCACGCACACGCACACGCACGCACACGCACGCACACACACGCACACACACGCACACACACACACACACACACACACACACACCTGAGAGAGGGAGCAGAGGCAGTGTGTGTGCCACTAACAACAGTCTTCAACACTATCCTAACAGGGCAGTACCTGAGGTGTGGAAAACAAATGTAATCCCAACTTTTTTAAGAATGGAGACAGGTCAGCATTAAAGTACAGATCAGTGTTGCTGACATGTATAGTATGTAAAATCACTGAGAAGGTTATCAGGAGAAGAGTGGTGGAGCACCTAGAGAGGAATTAGCTTATACACGATAAACAGCATAGGAGGAGAAATCCTGTGTCACAAACCTTTTGGAGTTTTACGACAAGGTCATAGAAGTAAGACAGGAGAGAGATGAATGGGTAGACTGCATTTTCTTAAACTTTACAAGAGATTAGTGCAAAAGTTAAAGGAACAGGCAAGAATAACATGAAAGGGACTGCAATGGATCATACAATGCCTGTCATTAAGGAAACAACGAGTGATGGTACGTGATGAGGTGTCAGAGTGGGCGCATGTGACTAACGGGGTTTCACAAGGGTCAGTCCTAGGACCGGTGCTGTTTCTGGTATATGTGAATGACATGACTATAAGAAGTTATTGAGAATTCAAGCGGACGAGGAACAGGTAGGACTTCAAATGGATCTGGACAGGCTGCAAAAGTGGTACAACAATTGGCTCCTGGAGTTTAACCCCACCAATTGAAAAGTCATGAAGACTGGGAAACGTCAAAGTAGAGCACAGACGGAGTACGGGGTCAAAGCCTGAACAACTCACTCAAAGGAAAAGTATCTTGGAGTGAGAATCATACCGAGCACATCTGAGGTCCACATCAACAAAATAATTGCTGCAGCGTACATGCGTCTGGAAAACATAAAAATAGCATTTCGACACCTAAGTAAGGAGTGATTCAAGACTGTACAATGTGTATGTCAGGCCCATATTATATTATGCAGCACCAGTATTGAACCTACATTTTGTCATTCACATCAAGAAACTAGAGAAAGTGGAAAGGGTTTGCAACAAGACTAAACCCGGTGCTAAGGGGTATGTCCTATGAGGAAAGGTTAAGGGAAATCAACTTGACGACACTTAAGAACAGGAGGGATAGGGAGGTCATGATGACACACAAAATATTGAGAGAAATTGACGAGTTGGACAGGGACAGGAGGTTCCAGAGATGGGACACAGCAGAAGAGGTCACATCTAGAAGTTGAAAACTCAGAGCAAGTATTTGTTCAGTCATACAGTTGCCAGGAAGAGAAACAATCTAGTGTGTGCTTTAAGAAGAGATACGATAAAGCTCTTGGAGCAGGAAGAGAGTGGACTTACCGACCAGCGAAGAGGCGGAGACGGAAGATGTGACTCGAATCCTGCAACCACAAATAGGTGAATACGTACGTACAAACACACACACACACACACACACACACACACACACACACACACACACACCACACACACACACACACACACACACACACACACACCCAACACACACACATACACACACACCACACACACACACCACACACACACACACACCACACCACACACACACACACACACCACACACACACACACACCACACCACACACACACACACACACACACACACACACACACACACCACACACACACACCACACACACACACACACACACACACACACACACACACACAATTCAATACAACTCTAAAACCCTTACTTAAATAAATACATAAAGGAGGTCATAAAAAATCCATGGGTTGAGATCTGGCTGGTACCAGAACTGAGGCAGAAACTTAATGAAACACCAGGTGAACTGCATCTACCCACCCGGACCAAAGTAAAGTATGTTAAGTAAAAGGACACAAACGCATTTGTGTCCTTTTACTTAACATATTGTCGGTAATTCTACCAATATTAATACAAAGTAAAGTAACATAAAGAATACTTCGGCATTGTAAATATTTTGAGGGTTGTTTCTCTCAAAGTATATATACTTAAAGTAGCAATGTATATGCACAGAGAATATATATATATATATATATATATATATATATATATATATCTGCATATGCACTGAAAGTTTATTCATCTTTTCAGGGATTAAAGGCAGCCTTTAATGACCATCGAGCAGCCGAGTATGTTTAAGCCTAAAAAATGCAACCATGACCAAAAAACACATGAGTAAACAACGACAGAATTGCATTGAATGAATCAAGTTTAGCGACACAAACGGAAGTCGAACACTCGGATGAGCCAAAGAGTCGTTACAAAAAAAATACATTAAGTTCAACTGAGATGTGAAGCAATGTTGCAGCGACTTCGTCCATTTGCTGGGAAATAGATTTGACTGCTAAATACAAAGGGTTTAGCGTTTCACTGCATACGCAATACAATTTACAGAGCCAAACCACGTCATTCGATACAGGCTTAGTAAATTCATCTTAGTAATTATTCATGCACAGCCATGCTAGCGAAGAGGTTGAGCCATGAGCTAAGACTCGAGCCCTTCAGCCACACGAAATCACTTATTTATGGTTACAGGGGGCGATTCGTAGCTCCTGGCCTCGTATGTGAGCACATTTCGGTGAGTAAATGCAGGTACACGCACTTCACATACATACATACATACATACAAATGTACGATTTCACATGTGCACAAACACATTCATGAACACTCGTTGAAAACTCGGATGAGTCATAGGGATGTTAGGAAGTATTTCTTCAGCCTTGGAATTGTCAGGAAGTGGAACAATCTGAAGAGTGAAGTAGCAGAGGCAGGATCCATACATAGCTTTAAGATGAGTTACGATAAAACTCCTTTAACTGGAAAGTAGACTTAGTAGAGACCAGCGAAGACGCAGCGCCAGAATCTGTGAATCGACCCCTGCAACCACATATAGGTGAACACACACAGGTGAGTACACGCACGTACATGAACAGACACATAAGAACATAAGAAAGGAGGAACATTGCAGTAGGCCTGTTGGCCCATACTTGGCAAGTCCTTTACAACACCAACCAACTAACAACATTTGCCCAACCCACTTTCAGTACTATCTTAACCTACACAAACATACACGCACTCACCAACAAAAAGCAGACATACGCGATAGAAAATAATTTGCATATAATCGGACGATTTTATAAATACATTCATATCCTCTGTCTTAAAATATTCCATGAACAAACTGAACTCTTTGGAAAAAAACTTTCGTTTTTGGATTTTTGTCTATATATTTCTGCATAGAATGAGTATTGTGTTGTATTTAGTTTGAGTATATACACTTCCAGTCACATGAATTTGAAATGTGGTTTAACAGGAATTATGTTACATGCTCGCGCATTATATATATATTTAGTTTATTGGACTGCAAGGTCTTTTGTGCTTGCAAATAGCACACTAATAGCAATTTCTTAATTGCTATTAGTGTGCAGTAAACTTAATGAGAGGGTACAACTATTAACGCCTCATGGTATCGGCATCAATAGCACTGTCCCGTATTAGTCCTGTGTAAACACAGGTCAAAGTATTTGCGTTCATTTATGTTTTCATGTTATAATTATACAGTGGACCCCCGGGCTAACGAACACCCCGGAAATCGTACAATTATGTAAGTATAATATTGTAAGTGCTTGTGGAAGTGTATTTTTGGGGGTCTGAAATGGACAAACCTACTTGACATTATTTCTTAAGGGAGTAAATTCGTTCGGTAATGGCACCTGAGCAGGCTTCTGGAATTAATTTTGTTCGTTAGCCGGGGGTCCACTGTATATGTATATATATATATATACAGTCAAGCTGGGACAGCCCCATTGTTGAAAAGATACTTGCCAATATGCTCAGGGCCGTAACATCAGACAGGGAGACTGCCCGTCTCCTAGCCGTGAGTGCACCTCACTCTGGGGACTTCCTCCAAACAGTTCCCATTTCGGCCATGGGAACACGCCTGGACCCTAAGACCCTTCGTATTGCAGTGGCTCTGCGCCTTGCTGCCCCCATTCACACGGAATATACGTGTATTTGCGGCGATGCGCAAGCCGACCAATATGGTCTACATTGTCTTAACTGTTCTAAAACCAAGGGTTGGCATGCAAGACACAATGAGGTCAACGACATCATAAAGAGAACCCTCGCTACAGCTGGATGCCCAGCCGAGAGAGAGCCTCGATCACTAGCAGCCAACAACGCCCACAACCCAGCAAACCGCCCCGACGGGATCACCATCTATCCTTGGAAGAATGGCAAGCTCTTAGCATGGGATTATACCTGCGTGTCGACACTGGCTGACACCTACATCCATCACAGTGTTGGGCGACAGGGAGGAGCTGCTGACCACAGAGAGGAGTACAAGATCGGCAAGTACAGGGACATAAGCCAACAGTATAAATTTGTCCCAGTGGGATCGGAGACCTTGGGAGCGTGGGAAAAATGCAACACGTTTCCTTAAAGAGCTGGGTTCCAGACTCATCGACACCACCAGGGACCCAAGGGCAGCCACGTTCATGTTCCAGCGTC